>JAVFHW010071856.1:117136-130929 GCA_032159205.1 Eurystomus glaucurus suahelicus | reverse complement strand
CAGCGCGGCCCCCTGAAAAAGCCAAGCAACCAGAGAGGAGGGAGCAGCCGCCGCGGAGAGCCGCTGGGCAAAACTGCTGACTCCCACCACTCTAGCAATCCGGGGGAGAGAAAAAAAAGCCACTGCCGCCGCTGACCATGAGCTACGCAATCACTGCCACCACCGTGAGCTGCTACTGCGAGCCAAAACTGAAAGAATCCAGAAAAAAAAAGCTGCAAGCAGCAAGAAGAAATTGCGACAAGAGGCCGCTGGAAGCACGCGTGCTGCAGAAAGCCGCCGCAGAAGGCCGCGTCGCCAGGAAAAGCCGCTCCAAGCTCAGAGCACCATACCAAAGAAGATTGTGACAAGAGGCCACTGGAAGCCGCGTGCTGCAGAAAGCTGCCGCCAAAAGCTGCGTCGTCAGAAAAGCTGCACCGAAGAAACTGCACTGAAAAGCTACAAGCTGCTGACATCATCAAAACTGCTCAGGTCTGCCGGTCAGGCAGCATCGCTGTTCCACGGGGACCATCGCCAAACGCCAAAAAGACAGATGACAACACATGCACGCACATACATGCACCATCCACACATACAGGTCGTATTTTGACATAATTAAGTCCTTATTTGCCCTTATCTCTTGGTGGGTGAGAGGGGGAGTGAATGGGTGGGCGTGGTTTTCTTTAATGCCGTAATATTTCCATAGAGTAAATAAGGTTTTATTAGAATATATTTAGTAATAAACTTGTTAAATACTCATTCGGTCTCCATATTTGCTTACGAGCCTGGTGAGGCGATATTCCACTTTGCCCTCAACCCTTCTCCCTCTGGGAGGTGGTCGGACATCTGCGCCTGACCGCGACACCTTGTCCCCTCCCACTGGTCCCTGCCAAAATGTCAGTCAGCATCACTCCAGGAGTTGTGGCCTACATGCACTTTTCTTCATAGGCTGAGACGGTTGCATTTTGGTTTTTTATCACAGATCACAAAATTTCTTATCCCCATTAGGCAGGAAGAAAGGGAATAACCGAATAACTGAACAACTGAACAACTGAACTGAATAAAGGAATAATTGAATAACTGGTAGGGAAAGGTTTTTTAATTCCCAGACTCCTCTAATCAAGTAGAAAGGTAAGAAAGTTGCTTGGTTTACTCCTTACACATCCTTTTCTCTTTTTCTGTGAAGCCCAGCACTGGATGCAGCACTCCAGGTGTCTCTCCACAGCATAAAGGGGAAGGATCATCTCCTCCTAATCCAGCCTAGAGGCTGTTGCCTTTTTTTGCCAGATGGGCATGCTAATGACTGTTGTCCACCAGAACCCCAAACTTCTTTTCTGGCAAGATGCTTTCCAGTCAATTGGCCTGCATTTTGGAGGGATGCATGGACTTATTTTTCAGGGGCAGGACTGGACATTTCCCTTGTTGAACATGATGAGGATCCTCTCTGGACAGTTCTTCAGCCTGTTGAGGTCCCTCTGAATGGCAGCATACCCAGCTGGTGTGTCAGACACTTCTCCGTGTTTTACATTATCACCAAACTTGCTGAGGGCACACCCTGCCCCATCATCCTGTCATTAACAAAGAGCTTAAGCAGTTTTGGCCCAGCACTCACAGAGTAGTTGACATTGGCACGTTCCTCTGAAGACCATCTAGTCCACTTTCCCCACAAGTGGATCAGCTCAGAGTAGGATCAGCTAGAACAGGTTGCACAGGATCATATCCAGTCAGATTTTGAATATCTGAGGATGGAGACTCCACAATCTCTTTGGGCAACTTGTTCTAGTGGCTGACAACCTCACCATTAAAAAAAGGGCTTTTCCATGTTTAAATCGGATTTCCTGTATTTCAGTTTGTGCCCATATCTTCTTGTCCTTTCACTGGGCACCACTGAGTAGAGTCAGAGAGGGCAGCAAAAGTCTAGGCAGGCAGTGGCAGCATAAGCAGGAGTGAGAAACAGCAGAAGGAGCACCCAGGGGAGCCTGAGGAGGAGGAGCACCATGGTGCCAGGGCAAACCCACCACAGAATATTACACCACCACAGAGTATTATCCTACAAGGTCATACTCTGTTTTCAGGCATCAGTTCAGAAAGTGTTTTGACCTGTGCTTAAACATCAGTTCTAACCAACAAAGTACTCAATTAAATTTAAGGATGTGATTTTCACTGGACTCAGTGGAAGAATTGCTCAAAGATCAGCACCTTGATTACCAAAGTTGTCTGTCAGAACTGGGGCTGTATGAGCTATTTGTATATTTAGTGGTCTGCTGAATCCTAGACTCATTGTCCCTCAACTTCTCACATCAGATGCCTCAGTAAAACATGTTTCTTACCAGCTCATGGGTTTTTTTGCTTTCCACCCATGAAAACCAAGGTTTACGGTACATAACTGGGGCAGGTGCTCTCCCATTCCCCACTCCACACAAAGATGTGGCCAAAGGCTACACCCACAGTGGCAGCTTGGAAGCGTTTCTGGAGCAATCATCAAGATGGAGCCAATATGGTAATGTAAATCCAGAGGCTTCTTCATAGCTTCTTCCGTCAATAACAGCCTGGCTGGTAACACTCTGACTCATCACATGTCAACAGTACCATTTTCCTTTGTTAAATGTGCATTTCATTCATGTCACTGAATGTGGAAATTGCATACATGAAACTTTTGCAGGACTTGTATTTTCAGGTAAAAATGTCAGACCCCTACCTTAAATGTCAGCTACCTTTTCCTTCAAGATGCTCACTATCTGAATCGGCATTTGAAGGCCACCTGTGTATGTCAAAGAAATACAGAAATGGTACATACTTATGCCTTGAAGGAAAAGTTGAATAATGATAGAAAGTAAGTATTAATATCAGGTCATGTTTTTTGGCAAGTTGTAGAAAACCATTCTGTTCAAAACTGAAAACAGAACACTCCCACAGCTCACAAGGAGTCAACACATATTTTTTACACCATGTCAGATATTACATGCAAGACTTAATTATCTTCTCTAATGCACTCTTAAAATCAAGAGCGTAACTAAGTTTTACTTACAAACATGTCTTATTTTCTTTAGAGTGCTGGAGACTGTTGTACACCATTGCTGTAAAACAAGACAACTCTCCTGGAAGGAGAGGGACAACAAAGATGTGCATGTCCTGATGCATGAATCTTGCAGTGTGCAATCAGCCCTTGCGAGGTTAGTTGTGAGCAGTGATAAGCCACCTCCCTGATCAGAAAGGGGCTCAGCCAGCCAGCTACAAGAATCATGATTCCAGTGACTTGAACAGATGAATCAGTACTTAGAGACTTCAGAGGAAAGCCAGTTTAGATTTTATTTCAACAACATGAAACATAGGCCATGGTTTGTTAGATTTCAGGTGTGCAGTGTCCCTCTCCAGTCACATGTTATTTGGACATCTGCTTTTCTGTCAAAGACAGGCCATAGAAAACTGAGGCAAACAAAATTAAAACAATAAAATAAATTATTAACCTCAACAAGTGTAAGTTATTAGGCTGAAAAAAAGTAGTTCATCCTCTTGGACAACTTGAGTTTGGGCAAACAGTGGAAAATTCTTCATAGCCTGTGGTACTTCCTAGTGATTCGAGTATCCTGAAAGAACCTCAGGACTTCAATTCCTCTCAGGCATTGCTAAAATATGCAAAACACATTTGATACAGAGTCCTTTCCTCCTCAGTTACTACATTTTCTTTACTTGAGGGTACTTTACATGGAGAAACATCCTCTACATTAGTTTCAACAAGCAGAAACATACTCTGTCATTGGTTTCATGTGGAGGCACCTACTGTCAAGAGGTAAGCTATTCCTTTCATACCAAGACCTATTCTATGTCTAACACAGCTATGGCGCAAGACAGCGCATGGAACAAGAGGTAAGAAAGAAATTTCATTAGGCTAAGCGTTAGCAACAATTAAAGCATGCTCTGCATTTTGGCATATTTCATGGCTTATTATTACCCCTTTTGAAATGCTATAGGAATGTGGACTTTTTCAACAAGTTATTAACCACCTCCTAGAGAATTTATTACTTTATCTACACAACATTTGTCACCATGGCAACAAAACTTTAGTGTAATATTACTGTTAAAACGGACTGTGTTTTGCTTCCACTATGCCTTCGTGAAAGACATTAACTAGAAAGAGTCATGCTGGAATGGTGACTTCATTGTAAATAACTTCAAAACCAATTCCTTTGCATCTTTAGACTCACTCTGCCTTCAATAAAGTTTACAAGAAATTTCACATTGCAAAAAGGCAATAATTAAGTCATGGTGTATGTATGGAACATAAAAAAAGAGGATTAGAAAATATAAAATGCTTACAAAATAATACATTTTACAGTTGATATTTGTCTTCTTGAAAAACAAAGTGTTGAAGTATGGCTATAATTAAGAGGTTCTAGGTTAGGATTTCCTCTTAGAACCTTTACAGCAACACTGAAATCAGTCAGCTCTGCTGACCTCCTCTTGCGACATCTGTTGTTTTGCCTGTAAAATTGCTCCACTGAAATTTTATCAGATCTTCTCTTACATATGAATATTGGAAAAGCCAATTACTTTCTCTTTATTTACACAGCACTGTGCATAGAAAGTGCAGATGTAGCTGACCAATAATTAAAAGGAATGTAAAGGCATTAAGTGCCTTTTATTTAAGTATTTTTAATAACACTATTAAATCCTTTGGAAAGCTACGGAGTTATAGAGAATCTGTTGTATGCAGAATTAAGCTGTGACAAAACCACCATGTGCTATCCACATATAAACCTGGTTGTTTAAAAGTGTTGAAATTTGAGCTGTCAAGAACCTGCAAAGTGCCAGGCATAACTCCAGCTTTCCAGCTTTGTTGTTCACAGCTCACTTCTCTCAAGGCACGCAGCCTTGTTCCACCTCTCTGGCTAGTCGTCAAATTCACAGCTTGCTTTCAAGTAACTGCAAAAGCACACCATTGATCAGGAGCTTGAGTGCATACACATGTGAAGAAGTGCCACAGTAATTTGTTTTGCTTGCAGACAAAATTCTGATTGGCGTGAGTGTGGATGCAGGAGAAACACGGAAGACCTGGGTAAGTTATTTCTACTGTTTGTACTTCAGTGAATAACAGAAAAAGTCAAGAGAACTGGAAAGATTTTCCTCTGTGCTTTTCAGAGAGCTTTAAGTGCTATGATTCTATGATTCTGTCCAAGTAGAAATTCTTATTTTCATAGTTTCATTGTTCTTACTGATACTCTATGTAGCTTTCTTTCAGTTACTATTAACACAGTCATGAATGTTTGTTTTCAGTCTTTTCTCTACAATGGCCATTTTAGCCTCAAATCTTTAATGTATGTTTTCACCATGTAGCTGTTACTCTCCTTCTGTGTTAATATGAGCATGTATACTAAGCAGGTGTGTTTTGGAAGAGTAAAGATCAACACTTGCCAACTGTCCTGGTTTGGCCAGGACAGGGTTAATTTTGTGTGGAGCCAGGTAATTCCATACCATGCTGACATCATGCCCCGGGGCCAGCTCTGGGGAGGGGCCAGTTCTGTTGGGGGCGGTTCAGTTGGAGGTCAGTTCGCTTTGGACTTCGCTCACGTTTGGTCCCTCGCTGTTGTTCTCTGGTATTGTTCTTTTTTTGTATTACTCTTTTCTTACTGTTAATATTGTTCTTGTTAACTGCAAAGTGCCCATTATATGTTATTTTCTTATATATATGTATATATATTAAACCTTCCTTATCTCAACTCAAAAAAGCACTTTTAAACCTTTTTTTTTTTCTTCTTCCCTGTCCATGGCCCACGGCAGAGGGGAGGGGGCGGGGAGAAGTGGCCGGCCGTGTGGCTCGGCTAACCTGCAACTCTTACTAAACCAATACACCAACATATCAGATCTTAGGAGTATCGTTTAGTAACTATGTAAATATATCACTAGTGCCAAAAAGCCAAAGTGGCATCTACCTCTCATCATCAGCAGGCAATCTATATTTACTCTCCTCTTCTGTATAACTCTGCCTCAGGCACATGTAAAGTCCTGAAAAGACATAGTAGTAAAAAATATATGATATATGCAATTATAAAGGCAAAATAGCAACAGTCCTTCATTAATTTGATATTCATGTGAGACCCTTGGATATTCAAAAGAAAAACTGATCTTGAATCCTTATCCTCAAAGCAAAAAAGTTTTGGCTTTTTCTAAGAGAGGCATAATCATGGTTCCTCTTGTCATCACTATCAAACACTGGAGTTTACGCTACATTTATTACTATTCCCTATAGTATTCCTTTGACCGGCTTAACAAGACAATATGCATTATAAAAAGCTGTGCTCTTGAGAGCCCTCTTCATGCATTGTCAAGGCATTACATTTGAAGACATGGTAAAGTCAAGACAAATCAGAAGGTAACACTAAAGTAAATTCCATAAATATTTTTAAGCCTCTAGTTGTCCAAGTATACACTAAATGTAAATGTTCTATCTACAGTCTCTCTGTACTTAAGTCTACCTAGATTTTGCAGTGCTACCTTGTCTTCATTGACACTGACTGCTGAAAGGAAGCTCACTTGCCCTGCTTGCAGGATTGCACACTCTCACTGTGTATGTATTGACTTCTCAGAGTGTTAGTCCCTGAATCCACTGACACTGAGATATCTCTCCATGATTTCAAGTTAGAATATTAAATTAGGCGGGAAGCACAGTTTCCATTTATTCCCATGCTTGAAACAATTTCAGCTTTGCTGTCCCAGATGACTCTTTTGACTCACAGACCTCAGCTTTTTGAGAGGTAGTAGTTTCCAGTCACTTTACTGAAAGCTGCTCTTTATACAGAATAGCTACATGTTTGCTTGACAAATAGAAAGAAGCTAAAGATATTTCTAAGAGCTAGGAGACCGGGGTCATGTCTCTCACAGTTATGTTACTCATATTACATATACTCATATCTTTGGTGTCCTCAGTGAGCCCCACAGCCACTAAGAAATTAAGCAATGTTGGATATCAACAGTGTCTTTTACCTCTCTGGACATATCTTACAATGAGAACACCTCAATCACACCTACTGCCATGATGAACTTTAGTATGGAGATTTATCATCAGAACTTCACTGCAGTCTTGAGTAGAGCACTGAAGACTGCATGAGGTATCTCAAATCTTAATCCATTCCCATTTCAAATGAGGCTAAGATCCCGTCAATCTAATTCAGAGCTACAGACTTTAGCTGGGAGACAGGCATTCTGAAGTTTAAGTCTAGCTGTGCAGTCCTTGAAAATGAACTGTGCCTTCCTTGCCTGATGCCTTCTGTCATCATTGTGGCCTACACAAATTGTCCTACTAAATAAAAGTTGCCTTCTCTAGTACAAAATAACACAGAAAGAGCATAGCAGCATTTTCTGGGAGCTGGTCATATTAGCATATTAGCAATGAAAACAGATTCCATAGGTTCAAAAGGAGAATCATTAAATGAATAGGAGAAAAGTCTTTTAAGAATTATTGAACACAGATAAACTACCTCTGTCTCAGGGGTCCCTGAATTCCAATTTCTCAGCCCAGGTGTTCTGGGATGTACCTCCCCAGGCTTTTTGTACTCTATGTTCTTCCCTTAGCACCTGCTACTGAGCACTGCAAGACAGATGATATTAAGCCTCAACTATATGACCCATTTCCATCCTTATGAAGCTTTAAAAATTCATATTATTTGGACCAGGTTGGAAATTCTCTAGTCTTTGTGGAGAAAATCTGTCAGCGTCCTACAATCATGAATAAAAATACTTGCTGCCTAATGGCTGTGAATGGCTTACTTGTTTTCCTGCCAAAAACTTGTCAAGGTGAATTCCTTGCATGGGGGATACGATCTCCAGTGAGATTTTGAAATCAGTCTAGTTTAGATGAACACAGCCAAACTAATCACAACGGATGGGTAGAGCTGAAGACATATTTTATGCCATCTTCTAAGAAAAAAACCCAACAATGCACGATCCTTAACTTCCAGCCAACCTGGCCAAATAAATTTCATCTCTATAAATTAAATTTCCTAGCTCAGATTGATATTTCAGCTTATTTTCCTTAGTAATACATTTTAAAATGTGTAAATTACGCTTCAATATCCATGCCATCAGTCTTAATTGTTCAAAAAAGCCTTTGATAAGACCCAGCATGTTGCTATGGAAATGCCAAAGCTCAGCTGAAAATATTTGGTTTTCTTTACTTGTGGATGTAATTTTTCTCTGCTTCATGTTTCTTTTTACTGAACCTGTGGAAGTACACTATAAAGTTAAGAACTTGACCTAGGAATTGAAAGTTCAGTTAGAGAAAGACTTGGCAGTTCTATTTTTGCCATTCAAATCTTTACTAGTTTAGTCTTTTAGAAACATGCATGACATACATCCATCTAAACTGAAAAAATCACAGCTGCCAAAAGACATAGATTCTGGCAGTCAGTTTCAGATATTGCAGCTCACAGGGATGTAACAGAAATACTTGCATCTCAGTGTTGAGTGTATGACACTGAAATCCACAATTCCAAATTACACTTCCATTTCAATGCACTATCTTCAATGTAACTGTGTAAACCTATCAATTAATAAATTACTAAATAAATAAATAAATAAGCCTTGGATGGAAACACAGGACTTTCTTTAATGGGTCATGCTCTGAAAAAAGACATCCCAGCCATGTGGCAGATTTCAAAGTCAAAGACAAGAAGTCTCCTCTCAGCTCAGAAGCATTTTGTTTTAACAGGTGGTATCTGTTGAACTGTATGTAGAAATTTATTTTTCTCCCAAATCTATTTGTCTAAATGCAGATCTTGGAGAAAGAGTCATTAACACCTGAGAAATGTGTGATGCATATGTATGTTTGGGAGCTCATGTCAGCTCTGTACATAATCATGACTGTTTCAGTAGGACAAGAGTGTCAACTGTAAGCAGGCAAAGGAAGGAGTAGGCTGCTTTTTCTATCTCTTTGCCTGAGGAGCTGGCAGCATAGTTCACTGCTGTGCCTTCAGTGGCACTAACGGTCAATCACAGCCACAGATGGTAAAACATATCTCCACGGGGTGCTGTGTCTATGGCCCTTTAAAGGCAGATGGATGTCACTGACTTATTGATGATGGTAATGAAAAGTATGCTTTCTTTCCAGTATATCATGCTATAAAAAAAAGATGTTCTCAGAACCCTTCTTGTTTTTCAGATAGCAACAGTAACAGTGAAATACAATACTGATCACTTGCTATAATGCAAAATTAATCATCTGGCCGTGTGGTAGCACCTGCACACCTCAAAGCAGTATCACACCAAGATGAGCAGATGCTTATTACCTCTGGTGTTGACCCAGAGCCTGTTTATCCACTGCCATATGTAATGTTGTCTGACTCAAATGCCTTGGTGGTGGGTACTTATTCCAAAGGGCACCTTTTTCTAGCAAGCAGTATGCTTGTGGACAAGTATGTGCACTAGCTGGATGGATGGATGGATGGATAGAAATAGGTATCAAAAATAATAAATGCTGAAGCTCAAAGAAGGGCTTTGTGAGGAAGGGAAGCCAAACTAAGTCACACATTTTTTCTTAGTCCTTGCCTTATTACCAAAATCCCACTAGGGTCATCTGAGTGGTTTAGTGATAATGCTTGTTACAAAGAATTGATATTCAAAAGAGAGTTGTATTGGAAACAGGTCACAATCTTAAAGCTTTCTTAAAGTTTTCCCAAAGTATCATTCCCTAATGAAGTTAAAATCATGTCGTTTGGAAACAGCTGATTTGATCATCTGACAAGGCTCTCTATGTCTCATACAATGAGCTAGCACAATGGATAATAGGCATTTTTTTCAGTGATATCTGTGAATGCAGCAGGGAGAAGTTATTTGGTTAACTCACATCAGTAATAATGTTCTTTGTTAAATTATTTCTTAGGCTCAGTAGATGAAATATCAAAGTACTGGGGATTATATGTTGTCTTGAAATAGATTCTGCTCTCCAATAATGGTCTTGACAGTGGCAGTGGGGTTTTTTTAGACAGCTATAAAGCTGTTCCTGACAGAGTAAGTAATATTACAAGTTTTAAATGGTAAGAGTAGTGAAACTCTTGAAAAATTTTTAATAGTAGTACATGTAATAAAATTAAGAATGAGAAAGAATTAAATTAAGAAAAACAAACATGAAACAAATCCTAGCTAATGTTTGAGCTCCTCTGATTATTTATATAAAAACTTGGAATTACGTTATTGGAAAACCAGACATGTGCATTTTGCAGTAATTTTCCAAAATCATCCATACCTGGATTCATGAGGCTGATGGATACCTCAGAGCTTTTTACTTTACAGTCCCGGAGCACTATAAGGCTTCATTGCAAAGCTGGGAAACAAGCACAACATTAGGGGAGGTGTTAGGCTTCCTTCTGTGAGAACCAGGTGATTCCGGGGCACCTCATTAGTGAGAACTCTTAGGACCAAAGCTCTTGTTTTATAAAAAAAATTTCAAAAAGTCAAAGGGGTCCTGTTTAGGGCCTCCTTGACCCACAGGCTCTGCATAACACATATACCTGGTACTGTGAAATGTGTTCTCTTGTCTGTCTTCTTCAAAATATGTGTGTAATTTTTCATCCTGAAGCAGTGATGACTACTGGAATTTTTGTCCATTTCAGATTGGAATACATTTAAAAAGTGGACAATACTGAAATACTGTGTTTTGACAAGCTTCAATTATAATTTGATGAAACAGCATCTGCTCCACTCTATCTTAAAGTCTAAATCACATATGAGCTGCTAGGTTTGGCCAAAAAAATTGCTGCCAAGAAGAATATGTGCTATGTTCTTCTTCTAAATAGTACAACAATCTATCAATGCTAGAGTGAAAAAAATATAGTGAGATGTTCTCATAAAATATGTTTTTTGTAGAAGCCAAAATATTTTATTTAAATACATTAAAGTAGATTATCAATTAGCAGGAACATTTCTAGACTGTGGATGTGAATCTAATTTTTAAATAGAAAACCTGCAAAAAGGCACATACAAAGAGGCCTGGAAAATTTCCTTTGTTATCTGGAACAGACCAAACTGAATTTAGTGCTTGAAAATTATAAAAGCAGAATCATCACCTTCCACCCATTTCTGTCCTCATGTCACAATGGAGAACAGAAATAGCCAACTCAGTTTTCTTTCTTGGCTAGCAGCAACACATAAGTAATCAGTTATAACATGGAAAACTACTATTATTCTTCTTTAATTAACAAAATAATCATAATATCCCACAAAGATTTTTAAAAAGCTCATTCTAAACACCTGCCAAGCATATTTTGTATCATGCTTCGTCTACAGCCTCAAAAAGAACTTAATGCGAGTCCCTATTATAGTGCTGAAAATTCTGAATGGGCTTTCCTTTAAAAAATTCACCCATGTTAATACCTTGTTAATTTAAAATCGGCATGAGATGAGTACGCCCATATTGTTTCATTTTAATGTAAGAAGAGTTGAGGTAGCATAACAATGATGGCCAACTTCAACCCAGAAATTTTATAGCGGTAGGATAAACTATTACATTGCACAAGAAGACCACAGCTCTGTCTTATTAATCTATTTAAAAAAGAGATTTGTGGAGATTTCCCCTGAAGGTCAGGGTTGCTGTCTCAGTCCAGGTGGCTGATCAGCAGATTATGCTTGCGTACTGTCTCTTAACTCAAGAACGCAGGAACAGCACAGAAGCAGCTCGGGTTTTAGGCCAGTGATTTCTCCTCTTAGGAATGAATGACCAGAAGAAGCCTGGCTTGCCATATTTTGGCAGAAGGCAATGGTATCTCATAAACACATACTTTCAGTGGTGTTTCTAAATGAATAAGGATATTAAATTGTAGAGACAGAATTCTTCATACAGAAGTATTTGTAGTATCACTAAGTAAAAAACAGTTTCTCCGTCCGGAATTTTCTGTGTAGAAATTCTGTATAGATCATATGGATGTCTCTGTACACACTTTCATCACAAATTAGTTGAGGATTAAAAACCTGTTTTGCATTTATTAAAATTTCAGGAAAATAAAATCGGTTTCTTAATGTGAAACTTCACAAGAATTTAAAAGATATCACCTAATCCATATTTATCTTCACAGAATCACAGAATCACAGAATCACAGAATCGTTATGGTTGGAAAGGACCTCCAGGGTCATCAAGTCCAACCTTTCTCCTAGCATCTCTCTAACCACTACACCATATCCTCAAGCACTGCATCTATTCATTCTTTAAACACCTCCAGGGATGGTGACTCCACCACCTCTCTGGGCAGTCCATTCCAGTGCCTAACTACCCTCTCAGTGAAGAATTTGCTCCTAATATCTAATCTAAACCTCCCCTGACGCAACTTGAGGCCATTTCCCCTCATCCTATCATTACTAATTTGAAAGAAGAGACCAACACCAGCCTCGCTACAACCTCCTTTTAGGTAGTTGTAGAGGGCAATGAGGTCTCCTCTCAGCCTCCTCTTCTCTAGACTAAACAAGCCCAGTTCCCGTAGCTGCTCTTCATAGGGCATGCTCTCCAGCCCTTTCACCAGCTTCGTTGCCCTTCTCTGTACTCGCTCCAGCACCTCAATGTCCTTCTTGTACTGTGGTGACCAAAACTGCACACAGTACTCAAGGTGTGGTCTCACGAGTGCCGAGTCCAGGGGCACAATCACCTCCCTACTCCTGCTGGTCACACCGTTTCTGATACAGGCCAGGATGCTGTTGGCCTTCTTGGCCACCTGGGCACACTGCTAGCTCATGTTCAGCTGGCTGCTGACCAACGCCCCCAGGTCCTTTTCCGTCAGGCAGCTCTCCAGCCACACTTCCCCAAGCCTGTAGTGTTGCTGGGGGTTGTTGTGACCAAAGTGCATGACCCGGCACTTGGCTTTGTTAAACCTCATACAATTGACCTCAGCCCATCAATCCAGCCTGTCCAGATCCCACTGCAGGGCCTTCCTACCATCAAGCGGATCGACACTTGTGCTTAATTTTGTGTCATCTGCAAATTTACTGAGGGTGCATTCAATTCCCTCATCCAGGTCATTGATGAAGATATTAAACAAGACTGGTCCCAAAACTGAGCCCTGAGGGACACTGCTTGTGACTGGTCTCCAACTGGATTTTACTCCATTCATTACTACCCTCTGGGCTCAGCCATCCAGCCAATTTCTAACCCAGCGAAGAGTCCTCCTGTCTATGCCATGAGCTGCCAGCTTCTCCAGCAGAATGCTGTGGGAAATGGTGTCAAATCCCTTACTGAAGTCCAGGTAGACAACATCCACCGCTTTTCCCTTATCCACTAGGCACGTCACCTGATCATAGAAGGAGATCAGGTTGGTTAAACAGGACCTGCCCTTCATGAACCCATGCTGCCTGGGCCTGATTCCCCCATTGTCCTGCACTTGACATGTGATCACCCCCAAGATGAGCTGTTCCATAACCTTTCCTGGGACCGAGGTCAGGCTGACAGGCCTGTAATTCCCCGGATCATCCTTCCTGCCCTTCTTATAGATGGGTGTCACATTGGCAAGTCTCCAGTCATCCGGGACCTCCCCAGTTGACCAGGATTGCTGATAAATTATGGAGAGCGGCTTGGCAAGTACCTCTGCCAGCTCCTTCAGCACTCTCGGATGGATCCCATCTGGCCCCATAGATTTGTGGGTTTCCAGTTGGCTTAGAAGGTGGTTAACTACCACTTCCTGGATTATGAGGGGATTAATTTGGTCTCCATTCCTATCTTCCAGTTCAGGGGATTGAATACCATGAGGATAACCAGACTGACTATTAAAGACTGAGGCAAAGACGGCATTAAGCACCTCAACCTTTTCCTCATCCTTGGTAACGATGTTCCCCCTTGCATCCAG
>JAVFHW010071856.1:103761-117036 GCA_032159205.1 Eurystomus glaucurus suahelicus | reverse complement strand
CTGACTATTAAAGACTGAGGCAAAGACGGCATTAAGCACCTCAACCTTTTCCTCATCCTTGGTAACGATGTTCCCCCCCTTACATCCAGTAAAGGATGGAGATTCTCCCTAATTCTTTTCTTGTTGTTAATATATTTGTAAAAACTCTTTTTGTTGTCTCTTGCAGCGGTGGCCAGGCTGAGTTCTAGCTGAGCTTTTGCCCCCCTAATGTTCTTTCTACATAACCTAACTAAATCCCTATACTCTTCTTGAGTAGCCTGCCCCTTCTTCCAAAGGTGGTAGACTCTGCTCTTTCTCCTAAGTTCCACCAGAAGCTCCCTATTTAGCCAGGCCAGTCGTTTTCCCCGCCGGTTCGTCTTACGACACATGGGGACAGCCTGCTCCTGGGCCTTTAAGAGCTCCTTTTTGAAGAAAGTCCAGCCTTCCTGGACTCCCTTGCCCTCTAGGACTGTACTCCAAGGGACTTTCTCAACCAGTTTTCTCCAGTTTTCTCAACCAGTTTTCTCAACCAGAAGTTGCCATTTGCAGAAATATTTTCACTACGTTGTATTCTTCCCATTCTCCCTGTCTCCATGTTCTTTGAATGTTTGATGCTCCTCCTTCCCCCTCTACCAGGCAAAAATTCTTCTTCATGTAAAGTCATGAGCATCACACCTTCTTCACAGCACCTTGAAGCTTAAGCTGAAAGCGCAAAATTGCCTTAAAAGAAGCAACACATTGCATTATAGAAAATAGAATCCTTCAACAAGTCCATAACAATGAAAAATGGAGATATTAACAATAGCTTCCATATGGCATTTCACCGATATGCTAGTATAGCATTATGTTTCCACTGAGTGAGAAATCAGAAATATTTAGGTCAGCTCTACATATGCAAAACTTCTATTTGGGTCAGTCTTACCCCAAGCATAAATGATGGAACTAATAAAAACAAAGAAACAAGTCAGCAATAGCTATGTGTGGTCATTGCTGTTGAAGCAAGTGAAGCTTTTTAGCCAAGCCCTACTTCCAGCCCCATTATGAAACTCTATGATTTAAGAAATAACTCTTTTCATATTTGAAGTGAGGTACATCACAAACATTATGACAGAAGGAGAGAAGCAGAAAGATAGCAGTCTTGCTCTGGGGTCTTCCCTGAGCTTCACAGTCTGCCAGGGTGTCTGGCCCTGTGGGCCTAGGGACACTGCTCTCTTCCTTTCCCTTGTCTTACATTTCCCTCTTTGCACGTGTCACTTCCCAGTAGTGATCGTAGGATAACAGAATCATTCTGGTTGGAAGAGATCTTCAAGATCATCAAGTCAACTGTTAACCCAGCACTGCCAGGTCATCACTAAACCATGTTCCTAAGCACCACCTCTACATGTCTTTTAAATATCTCCAAGGATGATGACTTTACCACTTCTATGGGCAGCCTGTTCCAGTGCTTCACAACCCTTTTGGCAAAGAAGTTTTTCTCAATTCCTAATCTAAACCTACCCTCGTGCAACTTGAGGCCATTTCTTCTTGTTCTTTTGTTCTTGTTTCATCACTTGCTTGATGGGAGAAGAGGAAGACCCTCACCTCGTCGCAACTTCCTTTCAGGTAGTTGTAGAGAGAGATGAGGTCTCCACTGAGCCTCCTCTTCTATAGGCTAAACAGCCTCAGTTCCCTCAGCTGCTTCTCAAAGGACTTGCTCTCTAGACCCCTCACCAGCTTTGTTGCACCTCAGTGTCCTTCTTGTAGTGAGGGGCCCAGAAGTGAACACAATATTTGAGGTGTGGCCTCACCAGCAATGAGTACAGGGCGATGGTCGCTTCCTGTATCCTGCTAGTCACACCATTTCTGACACAAGCCAAGATGCTATTGGCCTTGTTGGCCATCTGGGCACACTGCTGGCTCATATTCAGCCTGCTGTCAAGCAGTAGCCCCAGGTCCTTTTCCACTGGGCAGCTTTCCAGACAATCTTCCCAAGCCTGTAGTGTTGCATGGGGTGGTTTTGATCCAAGTGCAGGACCCTGAAGTTGGCCTTGTTGAACATCATACCACTGGCCTCAGCCTATCACTTCAGTCTGTCCAGGTCAGTCTGTAGAGCCTTCCTATCTTCAAACAGATCTACACTCCCGCCTAATTTGGTGTTATCTGCAGACTTACTGAGGGTGCCCTGGATACCTTCATCCAGACCACTGGTAAATAGAACAGGCTTCAGAACTGAGTGCTGGGGAATGCCACCTGTAACTGGCCACCAACTGGATTTAACTCCATTCACCAAAACTCTCTGGGCCCATCCATCCAGCTGATATTTTATAAAGCAGAGCGTACCCCCATCCAAGCCATGAGAGGCCAGTTTCTCCAAGGGAATTCTGTGGGAAACAGTGCAAAAAGCTTTACTAAATCCAGGTAAGCAACATCCACAGCCTTTTCCTCATCTCCTAAGCGGATCACTTTGTCATAGAAGGAGATCAGGTTAGTCAAGCAGGACCTGCTTTTCATAAACCCATGCTGACTGGGCCTGGCCACCTGGTTGTCCTGGATGTGCCAGGTGATGGCATGGAAGATGATCTGCTCCATAACCTTCCCTGGTACTGAGATCATACTGACAGGCCTGTAGTTCCCTAGATCTTCCTTCCAGCCATTCTTGCAGGTGAGTGTCCCATTTACTAACCTCCAGTCAAATGGAACCTCCCTGGTTAGCCAGGACTGCTAATAAATGATGGAAAGTAGCTTGGTGAGCAGTTCTGCTGGCTCCTTAAGTACTCTTAGGTGGATCCCATCCAGCCTCGTAGACTTGTGTGTAAGTGGTGTAGCAGGTCACTGACTATTTCCTCTTGGATTATGGTGGCTTCATCCTGCTCCCTGTCCCTGTCTTCCAGCTCAGAGGGACGGGCACTCAGAAGACAACTGATCTTACTATTAAAGACTGAGGCAAAGGTGGCATTCAGTTTTCCTCATTCTTGGTCACTGTATTTCCTCTCCACATCCAATAGAGCAGGGAGATTCTCCTTAGTTCTACTTTTGCTGTTAATGTATTTATAGAAATATTTTTAATTATCTTTTATGGCCATCACCAGATTAAGTTCTAGCTGATATTTGGCCTTTCTAGTTTTCTCCCATGCAATCTTTGTTCTTCCTGAGTGGCCTGCCACTTCTTCCATAGGCCATAGGCCATAGACTTTCCTTTTCTTCCTGGGTTGCACCCAAAGCTCTCTGTTTAGCTCAGCTAAATGTGTTTTTTCACATCAGCTCATCTTACGGCACATCAAGATGGCATGCTCCTGTGCCTTAAAGACTTCTCTCTTGAGGAATATCCAGCCTTCCTGGACGCCTTTGCCCTTCAGGACTGCCCTGCAAGGGACTCTAACAACTAGTGTCCTAAACAGGCCAAAGTTCTGCCCTCCGCAAGTCGAAGGTGGCAGTTCTGACCCCACTCCTGACTTCCCCAACAGCTGAAACCTCCATCATTTCATGCTCACTGGGTGCAAGATGGCCTCCAGTCTTCACATCACCCACAAGTTCTTCTCTGTTTGTGAACAACAGGTTCATACCTAGTTGGCTCTCTCACCAGCTGTGTTAGGAAATTATTTTCCACACATGCCAGAAACCTCCTGGACTGTTTACTCTGTTGTATTTTATTTACAGCAGACATCTGGTAAACTGAAGTCCCCATGAGAACAAGTGGTAGTAACTGTGAGACTTCTCTCTGGTGCTAGAGAGTATTTAATCTGCTTCTTAATCCTGGTTTGGTAGTCTATAACAGACTCCCACCATGATATCTGCTTTGTTGGCCTTCCCCCTGAAGACACAGACCCCATCATCCCCATCATCAAGCTCTAGACAGTCCAAACACTCCCTAACATACAAGTCTACCCCACTACCTCTCCTTCCTTGCATATCCCTTCTGAAGGGTTTATAACCATCCAATGCAACACTCCAGTTCTGCAAGTCATCCCTCCATGTTTTCTACTATGTCATAGTTTTCCCGCTATACAATGGCTTCCATCTTCTCCTTTTTGTTGCCCATGCTGTGCGAATTGGTGTAGATGCACTTCAGCTAGGCTACTGATCCTGTTACCTTTTTGAGGGGAGAAAGCCTAATTCCTTCCTGACTATTCCTAGGTGCTTCCATGATTTCTAGCCTATCAACATCCATTCAGCCTTTTCTACTGCATGGCACTCTGTCCCCTACCTCCACTGGGATGACATTCCCAGTATATGCAGCTGTTGCAGGAAACATAGCTTTTTTCAGCTGAGAGTCTGTTGTGAGGTGGTATGTTTTTTGTTGTCTTTGCACAACTGTGGTATTCTATGTCATGTAAAGAGAAAACAGTTGGCTGTAAGACCTCCTGTGCATGTGTTTTAGCAATATTATAGCCATTTTCTCATTGCAAAACTTATGATTAGGCACCTCTCTTTCATGCTGCTGGTTTAGGGTTCGACTACTAGGGACACTTTAGAAAGTAATTTCATACACAACATTTCTCTTTTCTCCAAAGTCCACAGTGTAAAGAAAGTGATAGTGTATTCAATGACTGAGAAATAGTGAATATTCTCTGAGGAGATTTGCAATGTAATTAAATTATTAGTTAAACTAGAGGTATTAATATTACCATTACAGGTTAAAAATTTCTGACTTTTTTTTAGTTGTCTGTCACAGTAGGTCAGGAAATGTAAAAGAAAACTAGCTCCCTTCCTCCTCCTGTGCCTATTCACCTGAATGCTTTCAAGTGGGTGTATTACAACTTCGTCAATTTTTTGGAGTAACAGAAGTTACTTAAAAGTTAGCTAAGCTTCAGCTGAACAAATAATTCCAATAGTAGTGAGTAACAGTTCATGGTGCCAAAAAGAGATTTGTCAAAACTTCCTATACTTTACTAAGTGAGAATTCATTTACCCTAGCTAAAACTCACTTCACTCACTAATTTATATTCTTTTTTTGTTATTGTTGAAAAGCATTTACCTTAAATATCATCACTAAACAGATGATAGAGAAGGGAGTCTTTTAACAGACTAAGTGAACAACAACACATTTTCTGTGACTTTTTATGAGATAATGTTCCCTGTTTAACCATGGCACCTTGGGAAGTACTCTGACAAACTGAGTTTTCTTGTTCTGTACTTGGTTAAAATTGTCATCAAAAAAGATTTAATTAAAAGAAAACTGTCAGTGTAGATGAACAAGAAAATGTAAAAGGAATAAATCTTTGTCCTATGAAAAAGTAATTACATTACTGCATTATTTGCTCATTGTCTATTTGTAATTTTTAATGGTAATTTGTGGATTTCAGAAGACCTGTATTTTGTTTACAAAAGTGCATGGACCAGTCCTTCAGGTGGTTTCCATTGACATCATGGGCTTGCCAGAGCGTGATTTGTCCCTTTTCCAAGGGCTGAGGATAACTATGAGCAGTGTTTGGGTTCTCGTGCTAAACAGTACATAGCTGACATTTCACCTTCCTCTCCACTTAATCTTTCCCAGTCAGAATATAACTTTGTGTTCCATGTGAAGGATGGACAAGGAAGATTAAAACAGTTAGGAAATGTTGGAATGACAGTTCAAGAGGAGAAAGAAATCTGGGAGTACTCTTCTTAAAAGCACCATTAAAAAAGGACAATAAGTTGCAATGCTGCTTTACATGAATCTACCCATGCAAAACACAAACTGGCTATGGCAGAATTTGGGGAGGGATGGGAGAGAAAGAAAGACTGTTTTTCAATTTTGCATTCAAAATGATAGTTCCTGATATTCAGTATTTAGAATTTTCCCTTTCTTAGACTGTTGCCTATTGTACTGTGGCTGCTCTACTTTTAAAAAATTCCTTTCTTTACTATTAACTTGTTTTTGTCACATGAAGAACCCTTCATATGAAACTTTGAATACAAGCAACTGGAAAGTTGGCACCAAATTTTCACTTTGCAAAAATAAATGTGTCATACTTATAAAACAGGAATTGCTAACCAGAAGTTTTCACCTGGAAACGGAAAGCTTTTAGAAAGTGCTATGGTGTTTTTAGGTTTCACAGCCACTTTGTCCTCCTCTTATAACATTTCTTATGTGTCAGCAGATTTTAAAAGTTGCATTTAAAATTCAAGAAGAAATAAGGAAAAAAAAATCAAGAACTCAGAGCCTTGGGAGCGGGAAATAAATGTTTTGGAGTATGGTGAAAAAGAATTTATTACACCATTATCAAGACTTTGTTTTTTTATTTGCATCCATAATCCATTGTATAGAATAAAAACATATGATTTTAAAAAGTAACCTCAAAATTAAGAATAAAAAAGAAGTCTTTAGACCCAGAAGTTTAAAAGATCTGAAATCATTGTGTGGAAATTACAGCTATAACCTGAAGTGAAATTTTAGCAAAACTGTTTTTCCACAGTTTGATTTGAATACAGTTACACATTTTATTACAATATAAAAATGCTGGATTTTGCCAGGCTTTCAGTAGTTCTCGTATCAGTTTCAAGGGGGCAATGGACACAGTAATCTTCTACTGAAAACTGTTAAACCCGTCCTTTTGTTTAAATTTATCTTAAAGGTGAAGTATTTGAGTTTAAAGCAAATGCGGTTTTTACTTTACCCTGCTAAATCTGGCAAAACAAAAATCTATGATTCTGTATTCTCAATATTTTTCTGGTGAAGAGTCTATTTTCAGGGAACATCTCTTCAGTATGAGTAAGGAGGAGAAACTTTAATATTGCTGCTTTTCTACTGTTCATAAGCAATCAGATATAGAATTATGTATGAATTTCCAGCCTATCAAGTAGGTTTATCTGCCTTTTAGATCTGCCCAGTAATCCAGTTGATGATTATTTCAATCTATTTTATCTCCTGCTTTCACATGTCTTCTGTGGCCCTATAGATAGAAGAGTATGTATAGAGTATATATAGAAGAATATGCTCTCACAGTGAGCTCTCAACATATTACAAAAAAATTTATTTCATTTGAGTTGTAGTTTTGCCTAAAAATTTGTCTTTATTCTTCCAAGATACATGAAAAATTGATCTTCTGAGTATGAAATAAACAGGTTATCCAAGCTATTTATTAACATCTTTGCATTTAGACTGTTTGCCCCTACTCATGTTCCATTTAAGTCTTGTTAGTGTATGTTAAGTTTTAAAAAGTACACTTATTTGATGTTTAGATGCAATACTTTCCAGAAAAATTTCCCAAACTTGCTTTCTAAGGGAGAAAAAATATGCTCAGTGTATTTTTTTCTACACTTCTTCTTCAGATCATTATTTTGCAATGAGGATTCCTTTTCACATGCAAAACCAGTTTAGCTGCATGCAATACCACAAAAATGACATGCAAAAAAATGTATATATTTGGAGACACAACCTGAAACCATACTTGCCCCAAAGCCAATGACTTAAAGCTGAAGTTAAAAGAAAGACAAACAAACAAATAAACAATCCTTTCCTTATAAAACTTGAGTGTAAATTATGTAAAGGTGCCAACCCAGAAATTCCAGAAATTGAGAGTATCTACTAGGTTTTATTCGCACTGAGGTCGAATAAAAGCTGGACTCTAAACTCAGTAAGCTTTATAGTAAGCCATAGCTCCCAGAGCATGTAATACTATAGCAGTATAAGTGCAAAAAGAGAAAGGGGCTTTTGAACATGCAAGTAAGCAGCTGGAATGAACGCTAATGCCTTTACCTCTGTTTCTAAAAGCAGCTCCAGATATTTCCATCTCCAAAATGAGAAGAGAAGATTGGGGTCTGTTCTCCTTGAGCCCAGTAAAATGAAGCATCTAGGAACAAAATATAGATGTTGTCTGCCTACAGTTGTTTTGTGTAGAAACAGACAAACCCTTCACAGAATCACAGAATCGTTATGGTTGGAAAGGACCTCCAGGGTCATCAAGTCCAACCTTTCTCCTAGCATCTCTCTAACCACTACACCATATCCTCAAGCACTGCATCTATTCGTTCTTTAAACACCTCCAGGGATGGTGACTCCACCACCTCTCTGGGCAGTCTATTCCAGTGCCTAACTACCCTCTCAGTGAAGAATTTCCTCCTAATATCTAATCTAACCCTCCCCTGATGCAACTTGAGGCCATTTCCCCTCGTCCTATCATTACTAATTTGAGAGAAGAGACCCTTCTAGTAAATCTGACTTCACTGAGTTTTTTGTTTATTTCTTTTATAAACTTCATCATTCATGTAGGCCTTGAAGTTAACCAAAGATAAAAACATGTGGTAGAACCTTGCGCATATTATTTCTTCAAAACTTATCAGTAACATTGCATTCTTGCTATCACAATAGTCTTATACCTTAGATTTTTCCTTCTGAGACATAGGAAAAGTTTTCTTTAATATAAACAATCTTCTTGACTTTTTTTTAAAAATGTAATGTTTTTAGGAGAGGTGCACTGGGTGAAATTGGTGCAATAGTTGTCAAAATGTCTAAAAGCCATATACCTTTAAAAACACCCTTTGACTTTTAGATCATTTCTGAAGTATTTTTTCCTTTAGTCTGAACATTTGCTTTAAAGACACATAGGGTGAAATTCTCTATCTGCTGAAGTAATCTGCTGAATTAATCCACAAGTTGCAGAAGCAAAGCATGGCTCGGTTGCTATTTTTACTTCTCAGCTGTCTTCATTATCAACAACTATAGCAGAGAGTTGAAAAAAGATGGTCAAATCTATTTTGCATCTCATCATGTTGTATATTCACAAAACAACATCATAATTTATACACATTATCTACAACGGACACTGTGGATATTGTGTCAAGTTAGTATAACACCATGTAGGTGTTTATGCAGTCTTTATTATGACTGGTAAAATATTTTCATAGGAATTTACTTCACTTTTCTTCTTTTGTCAGAAGAAGAGGCTGAGGGGAGACCTCACTGCTCTCTACAACTACCTAAAAGGAGATTGTAGTGAGGCTGGTGCTGGTCTCTTCTCCTGGGTAACTAATGAAAGGACAAAAGGTAATGGCCTCAAGTTGTGCCAGGAGAGGTTTAGACTGGATATCAGGAAAAAGTTCTTTACTGAAAGAGTGATTAGCCATTGGAACAGGCTGCCCAGGAGGTGGTGGAGTCATCATCCCTGGAGATGTTAAAAAAACAGGTAGATGTGGCGCTTTAAGACATGGTCTAGGGGTTAGGGAGATGTTCAAAGAAGGTGGGACTAGATGATCCTAGAGGTCTTTTCCAACCTGAATGATTCTATGGTTCTATACCCAAGAAAAATACTTTGCTCATCTTCCATTGGTTTGGTTTTTTTTCCAGTTCATCCTATTCACTCCTCTGCATTTCTTCATTGCTACCATGACACATTTAAATCTTGTAAAGTTTTTATTCTGTAAGCTCTGTTTCAGGTTTGAGTCATCTCCTGGAAAATTTAAAGACAATATCCCACTCTGGCTGTGCCTAGGTGTACCTCTGCCTGTTTGACCTGTTGAAACTGGTTAAAGGGTATATTTGACTCTTTTGCAGAATTAGGTCGAATCCTGTTAGCAGAAACAAAGATTTCTTAATGAGGTGGAGGTGTAGGCCATCTCTGCATAGGATTAGCATTTGGGAGGCTCTAGAAAAGAGGTGCCAAAGAGCCACTCCATTGATAAACTCTATAGTACATGACAGAGGCATCAGAATCACAGAATTGCCTAGATTAGTAAAGACCTTTAAGATAATCAACCCCAATCATTAATCTGACACTGACAAGTCCTCAACTAAACCATATCCCTAAGCACTATATCTATACAGCTTTTAAATGCCTTCAGGGATGGGGACTCCACCACTGCCCTGGGCAACCCGTTCCAATGCCTGATAATCCTTTCAGTAAATAAATTCTTCCTAATATCCAGTCTAAGCTTCCCTTGGCACATCTTATGGCCATTTCATCTTGTGCTATTACTGGTTACTTGGTTGAATAGACTGATCCCCATCTCTCTAGAAGCTCCTTTTCAGATAGTTGTAGAGAGCAATAAGGTCCCCCCTCATCCTCCTTTTTTCTAGGCTAAACAACCCCAGTTCTCTCAGCAGCTCCTCATAAGACATGTGCCAGCTGGTGCCATTCACCAGCTTTGTTGCCTTCTTTGGACATGCTGTAGTGTGTCAATATCCTTCTTGTGGTGAGGGTCCCAAAACTGAACCCAGTACTCAAGATGTGGCCTCACTAGTGCTGAATACAGGGGTAAATTCACTTCCCTGGTCCTACTAGCTACACTGTTCCTGATACAGGCCAGGATGTCATTGGTCTTCTTGGCCACCTGGTCACACTGCTGGCTCATGTTCACTCACCTGTCAATCAACACTCCCAGGTCCCTCTCTGCTGAACAGCTTTCCAGACACTCCTCCCCAAGCCTGTAGTGTTGCGTGGGGTTGTTGTGACCAAAGTGCAGAAGCTGGCATTTGGCCTTATTGAAACTCATAAAATTGGTCTTGGCCCATCTATCTAGTTTGTCTAGATCCCTCTGCAGAGCCTCCCTCAAGCAGATCAACACTTCCACCCATCTTTGTGTCATCTGCAAACTTAATAAGGGTGCACTCAATCCCCTCATCCAGATCATTGACAAAGACTTTAAAGAGAACAGGCCTGAGCACTGAGCCCTCGGGAACACCACTTGTGACCAGCCATCAGCTGGAATTAACTCCGTTTACCACCACTCTTTGGGCCTTGCCATCCTGACAGTGTTTTACACAGCGGAGTGTCCTCCTGTAACCATAATTATAGTTTTCTTATTATGATTATCCATGAGGTTGGTGTAGATACCTAAGTCTGACAGATGGCCAAAAAAACCCACAGAGTTAGACTGGATGCAAATGCAAGCATTTGAGGTGGCTAGAGATGAGACAAAGGAGAGTAGCAGCCAAATCTCCACACCTTTAACAGACAGCAGGGGCACGCTGCGGGGTGAGCACATTGTGGCTAAAAATGAGATTTTTCACTATGTCCAAAATGCCTGGAGGTCAGCAGGAAAATTATTTACAAGTACACTCTTAGATGAATGCAGTATCTTTCACTTCAGTGTCTTTGAACTTTTTTTCACCAAAATGATTTTCTAATTAAATAGTAACACTGAGTTTGTTATTTAAAACAGCTTTAATAAGAAAAGGGGTTATTAAAGCTTAAAGGCCTTTTGAAGGAGCAAAACTTTTGAGGATTTGGCCAAGAAGTGTGGGTCAGCCTTAAATAAATGTGAAGACATGTTGAAGCTCACCTGTAGGCTAAACTAGAATCAAAATCCTCATTTAGCACTATAAAAAGTTTTGCCAGTTTTGGCTTCTAGAAGAACATGTCCTTCTCTCAACTCTTCTAATATGAAAGTACACAATTCCTGCTCTGGGACAGTGTCTTCCAGCCAAACATTACTGCCCGTAGAAAATAAAGAACAAGGAAGACAGGGATTGAATGTTCATCTGCACAGACTTCAGAGATGCCAGATAAACAGCTCTGATTGCTAGAGTGGCATTTAGCTCTTAAGAGCAGAGTCACAAGGGAAGAAGTTGTTCCTCTGAAGTGTAATTTGAAAACAAAGAGTATGAAAGATTTAGTGTGAAAATTCATTTTAGCTTTTAAAATCATACTTAAAAATATTAGAATAAGAAAATACTTGATTTCCAATAAAGGCAATAATTTTTAAAAGCCCAAAATTAACCATTTCAATCAAACTGGAATCACATCTTTGGAGGTATTGAGTGGCATGGGGATGGGTGGTGTTTCCAAACCAACACAAAATTACTGAAAAAGCTTATTTTTTTCCAGTGGTTAAAAAAAAAGCCAACATACCTAACAAAAGCTTTAAAAGTCTATGGAAAAAAAAAAGATGAGTTCTTCTAGTAACTCAGAGACCTCATACGTTGCAGGGAACTAAAGCGTAATATTAGCATCAAAATTAACTTTTAAAAAAATGCATTTCCTTCTAGTGCTAAACTCTGACCAAGCCAACATAGCAACATAACAATTAAATCTGAGTTTAAAATACACCAATTTCCTGTTTAGAAAGATAATGAGAAAGAACAGGGTGAGTGTCACAAACTCAGGAACTCCACATGACTTCACAGTTCCTCCCACTTGCCAGCAGCCCAGTCTCCACCCAGAGATCATGGGTGGGGATCTACCACTCAGTTGGGGGCCACACTTAAAGCACTTGTGGTATTTACAGAATCACAGACTCACAGAATGTTAGGGGTTGGAAGGGACCTCAAAGATCATCTAGTCCAGCCCCCCTGTCAGAGCAGGATCACCTACAATAGATCGCACAGGAATGTGTCCAGGCGGCTTTTGAATGTCTCCAAAGAAGGAGGCTCCACAACCTCCCTGGGCAGCCTGTTCCAGTGCTCTGTCACCCTCACCGTGAAAAAGTTTTTTCTAATGTTTTTATGGAATCTCCTATGTTCCAGCTTGTACCCATTGCCCCTTGTCCTGTTATTGGACGTCACTGAAAAGAGCCTGGCTCCATCCTCCTGACACTCGCTCTTGACATATTTATAGACATTTATGAGGTCACCCCTCAGTCTCCTCTTCTCCAAGCTAAAGAGATCCAGCTCCTTCAGCCTTTCCTCATAAGGGACATGTTCCACTCCCTTAATCATCTTGGTGGCTCTGCGCTGGACTCTCTCAAGCAGTTCCCTGTCTCTCTTGAGCTGAGGGGCCCAGAACTGGACACAATACTCCAGATGTCGCCTCACCAGGGCAGAGTAGAGGGGCAGGAGGACCTCTCTTGACCTACTTGCTACTCCCCCCTTTTAATACACCCCAGGATGCCATTGGCCTTCTTGGCCACGAGGGCACACTGCTGGCTCATGGCCATCCTGCTGTCCACCAGAACCCCCAGGTCCCTTTCTCCTACACTGCTCTCCAGCAGGGCAGTCCCCAACCTGTACTGGTACGTGGGGTTATTCTTTCCCAAGTGCAAAACTCTACACTTGCCCTTGTTGAACTTCATAAGGTTTCTCCCCGCCCAGCTCTCTAGCCTGTCCAGGTCTCTCTGAATGGCAGCACATCCTTCTGGTGTGTCAACCACTCCTCCCAGTTTCGTATCATCAGCAAACTTGCTGACAGCACTCTCTAATCCCTCATCCAGGTCACTGATGAATATATTGAAAAGCACCGGCCCCAGCACTGACCCCTGAGGGACCCCACTAGACACAGGCCTCCAACTAGACTCTGCCGCATTGACTACAACTCTCTGACTTCTTCCCTTCAACCAATTAGCAACCCACCTCACTACTAGGTCATCTAGACCACACTTCCTCAGTTTACCTATGAGGATGCTGTGGGAGATGGTATCAAATGCCTTGCTGAGATCCAGATAGACCACATCCACTGCATGGCC
>JAVFHW010071856.1:76248-103661 GCA_032159205.1 Eurystomus glaucurus suahelicus | reverse complement strand
GATGGAAGTGAGGCTGACCGGTCTGTAGTTACCCGGATCATCCTTCCACTCCTAGACTGGAGTGACATTTGCTTTCCTCCAGTCTTCGGGCACCTCGCCTGTTCCACACGACTTACAAAACATGATGGAGATTGGCCTAGCAATGACTTCCACCAGCTCCCTCAGAACCCGTGGATGCATCTCATCAGGGCCCATGGATTTATGGATGTTCAAGTGTTCGGACTGATCCCTAACCCAGTCCTCCTCGACCAGGGCAAACTCCTCCTTTATCTCGACCTCCTCTGAGGCCTCAGGGGACTGAGGCTCCTGAGGACAGCCTCCAACAGTGTAGACAGAGGCAAAGGCGGCATTCAGTAACTCTGCTTTCTTACTGTCCTCTGTCTCCAGGGCACCCATCTCATTCACCAGAGGGCCTACATTGCCTCTAGCATTAGTTTTGTCAGCGATGTATTTGAAGAAGCCCTTTCTGTTGTCCTTGACCTCCCTCGCAAGTTTTAATTCCAAGGAGGCCTTAGCTTTTCTAATTGCCTCCCTGCATTCTCTGACAACAGTCCTATACTCCACCCAAGTGGCCAGCCCTTCCTTCCACAATTTATATACCCTCCCCTTCCACCTGAGTCTGCCCAGCAGATTGCTGGTTAACCATGCAGGCCTCCTGGAACTCTTTCTTGATTTCCTACTTGATGGGATGCACTAATCCTGAGCCTGGAAGAAGTGGTCCTTGAATACTAACCAACTCTCTTGGGCCCCTTTACCTTCCAGTTCTCTGTCGCATGGGGTTTCCCCTAGCAATTGCTTGAAAAACCCAAAGTTTAGAGAGCGAGAGGTGTCATCCAGTGCAGTAAAGTGGCTAGGGTGGCAGAAGCCCTCCCCATCCCACAGATCTGGCAACTGACATTAGTGTGAGATAGTTCTATGACTTCCTAGTGTCTAACCAGTTAGATAAGAGCTGATTTGCATATGTCTGCACGTTCTGCAATCCTGTGTTTGACAGCAAGAAAAATACTGCCTTAAGCTGCTGATGTAGGGCCAGATTGCATCATCTCCCATCACACAGGTGAAAACCTTCTGCAGAAGTAAGGACTCCTTAGAGTGAGCAGGTAGTTCAGAGTAAGAGTCTGCAGTCATCAGTTTGAAGATTAATCTCAGTTAGCTAAAGCAAGAGCCCTCACTGACCTTGGTAGGCTTTGGGCTGAGACCTGTCAGAGAGAAAGGCCCTTTGCTCAGGCATGTGGGAAGAAGGAAAGGTAGGACATGCCAGCTCAAGTACCTCTTTTTAGCACTAAGGACTAGATCATTCACTGAAAACAAAGTCTGTGTACTCTCTTCTTCTGAGGCTTTAACATTCTTCCATATCATTTTTCAGTCCCCTAAGAATGTACACCTTCTTCAGAGGGTGACTGGGAGATTAATGTGCAACAGCAATTTGGGAGCTTAAAGATTCAGTCTAGCTCTGCCTTGTGTGTTTCCCAGCAACTGCCAACAAAATGACCATCCTTGTAGAAAGGTAGTGACAAAGGTGAATGAAGCCAAGAGGTCTGGGCAAATGAAGCAGCCACCAAATCCACTGTTTTATTGGTGGTACCACTAGATGGTACCCTTCCTCTAATTTCCTCATTTTTTTTTTTTTAATCGTTTGCTTTTTCAACCTGCGCTGGCACAGAAGTGCTTATACTTATAGTGAGTAAACTTAAACCGGTATTGAAGGAGTTTGAGCAAATGAATAACTTATTAATCTTTTATTTAATTAATATTTTTTTGCTTCTGTTAGACTTCATATTCATGAGAATGCAAAAGGAATCGGTTGAGTACCTTGCATTGCATCTGTCTCAGCTGCTTAGTGCCGAGATCCCTAGCCAGGAACAGAAATGCTGGCTTGATAGCCAGTTCTGCTAGTAGCATGTTTCAGCCTCCAAGCGCTTTGCCACAGGCATCTGGTAAGCCTGCTACTAGAGGAGGACAAAGGACTGTGCTGTGCAAATGGAGAGGTATGTGAACAAGATGGCATTCAACAAGCAAGGAGTGCAAACCCATCTTCCAAACACAATGTTCCTCAGTTAAGTGCTATGTAAGCAACGATAGAAAAAATCTGTGCTCCCTGAGCAGGAATGCCAGCCAATGGAGTGACTGGGAAGTTATCATTCAGCTGCTTTAGATTACAGTGAGCAGCTTGTGCTTTTTGGCTAATCTAGTAACAGGTGGATTCTGTTTATTTTTCGTTCTCTAAGGGGAGATCCTGTTTGAAATTAACTGTAAATTGCACTAATGTTTTCAGTTTCTTTGGCTTTAATGATTTTACTTGGAAAGCAACTCCTTAAAGTCCTTCACCACAAGCAGCATAAGGAAAAACTCTGTCATTTTCAGTTATTAGAAGTGTCTGTTTCCACTCCTAGTGTGTTTCTTCAGAACTACTTGCCTGCAAAATGATAGAGTGCACATTTTCTGCAAAATGCTAACTCAAGTTTCAGTAGCTTTTTCATCTTCTTGTGGTTATAGTTTTGATCTTTTTTATTTTCCCATGTATCTAGATGTGATGTTAACCTGTGCTTTGCTTTTTCTTGTTAAAGGAACACCACAATCAGACAATAATTTGCTTTGGAAAGATATGTTCTCCATTACAGAAGAAATGGCAAGAGTTAATCTGTCAGCTATTCTGGCAATAAAGCAAGGGACCGTTTCATTTTCATTGTTTTCTCAGCTCTGTTGCTCTTATTTGAGCTTTAGCAAGGAACGGGGAAGAGGAATTTTGGTTGAGATGGTCCAGCAGTGGTATAGGCATTGGAAAATCATAGTATAACACAGCTGTCAGTTTCCAAAACCTAGGTCTCTCATCCTCTGGACTGGATCAAAAGAAAGCAAATCCTTGGGCCAACAACGTAGCTCTCAGCTGTTTGCCAGAGATGCATCTGGGAAAGCAAGAAATTGCAGCTGGCTGTAGAAGTCCATGGCAGTATCTCTGACTGTGGCAGGTTAGGAAAAGGAAAGCTTCTCAGAGAAGTAATTCTCTGCAAGTATTTAGGGGGGAGTGTTGTGATCTAGGGATGACAAAAGGAAGAGATCATGCAAGGTATTTTAGACTTTTTAATGCTTAGAATCATAATGTAAAGTACTATATTATGCTAGTGGCTTTTTGTATTTGTGTGTATATAAATTAATGTTCCTATCAAGCACAGGCACTGGAGTGATGTTTATCCAAAAAACCACTATGCTGGGCAACATATGTGCTAAACAAGCCTCCCCATCTTGAAGAGTGTACAGTCAACCAGGGTCAGTTTTATGGAGCACATGAGAGATTTCAGAGCTCACATTTCTAACTGCTTCTCTTTTTTAAACTCCATTATAGTTCTTCAGTAGAAGCACTTATGTAATTCCTGAGGGCCAGTGTCACACTCAACACAGTATTTTACTTGATCTCCCTGCTTATGGTTCTTTCCTGAATAATCAGTTTTTCCCAATGGATCTGCAACACTATTTATGAAGCAAAGTTTGTCTCATTTCAGTGTTCTAGCATAACCAGACACATGGGAGGCATGCAAACAGACAGAGACTTTTCTTCAACTGATTATCAGAGAGAAGATGAGTAGTAGAACCTTAAATCTACTGTCTCAAAAACTAGTTATCAGTTACAAAGAGGTTTTGCAAATACCTTCTACCAAGACCTTGCCTGAGCTTTTTTTTGACTCATGAGAGTACTATAAAATATGGGAACTCGAACTTTCCTGTGTGGGATTCAGGACACATGGATCTATTTCTAACCAGGAACTCCTGAAAAGAGCCTACATCTTGATGAATGCAAAGACGAAAATGCCAGTTCATGTACAGTAATGTAACAACATTAACTGATTATTTGGTAATGTTATATTATGTGCATATTTGCTTCAGAACAGTTCTGACAATGTGCAAAACCGGGAGAAAAATAGAAGGTCATAAAGAAGTGCAGGCTGACATGATGTTCAGGAGGCTTCACTGAGCTGAAGGCTTGTTTGTTTTGTGACCATTTGTCTCAAGCTTTCTTTATTACTGTCATAGAATGAAAGCCACTTAGCCACTTACCAGCAACCTCATGTCTCTGTACCACCAAGACATAGTGAAAATGGGGACAAGGGTGCAACTTATACCATGCAAGTGTCTTCATCAAGTGCCTACCAACCTTAGTAGGATTGATTTATGCCAGCCCTAGAACAATCTGTGAGAGCGCAAGACAATGACAACTAGTGACATGTTTCAATCAGGCAAACATTTCACCCTCTTAATCTAAACCAAACTCATTTAAAGAAAACTTACTCAACAAAGAAGCTTAAAAGTTTTTAACAGGTTTAGAGAAGTATAAGGGATTGTCTGAATCCTTACCAAAACTGAGGGCTAGCTGGCCTCCTTTGTAGATAGGATACATAACTCATCCCTGTGTGAGGCCTATGGGGGGAATAAATCAAAAGTGAACTGAAACAAATCAATATAAAGTAACATCTTCTAAGCAGGGCTGATGAAATCTTGCCTCCTCTAGATTTGCAAGTCCTAGCTGATTTCCTTATGTCTAATAACATCCAGGCTCCACATAAAGTTTTTCCTGGAGTTGGGTTATATATGGAAACTGTCTGCCGTGATTTTTTTTGTCACCTAAGAAGTGCAACTGCTTACTGAAGTTTTGAAGGTAGCATTTATCATACTTGATTGCTCTCTCCATCTGCCCAACTTCACAATTTTTTTAAGTACTCTGCATCTGCAAGGCTTTCTCTCTTTGTGAAGTAGGTATGAAATTGGCCAATGGGTCCAGACAGTCTTAAGAGAAGAGCGCAGACTGACACACAAAAAGACAGGTAGACGCACATGGCTTCAGGCTGAAATGCTGACACAAAGCAGCAATTACAGAGACAGCTACAAATAAACCTCATTTTTATTATTTTGAGCTTAACTGAGACCCCACAAAGCAAAGAACTGCACTGCTCCGGTGACAATGGCTTGGAGTTGTATACTGGGCAAGTCTATACATTTCACCGGCATATGGAGCCAGGCATTAGTGAAAATGCAACGCAGACAGTGCAGAGTCAGATACAGTAGTCTCTGGTTGGTACAGGGCAATGAATGGCTGTACCAAAAATGGTTCTTACAGGAAGAGAGGAACAAGAAGAAAGGTGAAGCATCTCAAACAGTTCCTGTCCTGCTGGGTAGGACAACTAAGCCTCTATTTTTGTGTTAAGCCACAACTGCTCTCTATTATTTTTCCCTCTTTAAGCTCAAATTACTGGCATACCTCGGCTTCTACAAAAATCTTATTTGTCTGGACAGGTGAAAGTTTTAGACTCTGAAATCAGTGTAAGCCAGTCCAGAATCTGCCCCAAAAATTCCTTCAATACCTATAGAAATTCCAGGATTTAGGAAAAGACGATATATGATCTACTGCAACTTAGATAATAACTTACTGCATTAATCCTTAATGATTTAAGGAAACAAGAAAGAAAAATAGATAACTCCTCACTACTTCAAAGTGGATTTTGTGGTTAGCTCTACTTCAAAGTAACCCAGTTATTTCCCACATCTGAACAAAGTACTGTCATTCCTTTGGCATTAGTCTGACGTATTGATTACATGCTTCCATACATAAAAGTTGCACCAAAATCAGCTGAGAGTGCAAGAACTGTGATATCTGCTACTGTTTGGAATCCTCTCCTAGTCCTTTTTCTACCAGTAAGCTATGGCAAAAGAAAACTGAATGATACACAAAGCAGCAGAATGATGTAAAGGATACTTTTTAGTCCATACCTGCTTCATGTGAAGACTTCCTGCCTTATTCCAGAATTGCGAGTTCTGGTGTCTTATACGGGTTTCCAAAAGTCTTCATTCAAAGGTAAAAGATCAAAGTGCCTAGAGGAAGTGCTTGGCCACTTACTTACCACTTGTATTTCTTGAAGATAAATAATACTGCCAGGTGATCCAGGGCTTCCAACAAGGAAACAATTTGTACGCTATGCTTTACAAGGGAGTTGAATGCATGCCAGAAACAAATAGTCTGTACTTATCTCATATATTACTCCTCAAATGGATAGCTTGACACAACTCAAAAAGATTAATAACATGGACCACACAGGCTTTAAAAAGTCAATCTATACTCTCCCTTCCTCTGAACGAAGGTTCTCACCCCAATATATTTCAGTCCTGTGCCAAAATGTTTCTCTCAACCATACATTTGGTTGGGTCTTAGTAATAATATTGCCTCAATGTTCACTTAGGTTATTCATTATTGCTAGCATGGAGTGTCTAAAGATGGCAGTCAAGATTAGAGTCCAAGCAGCCTGGATAATGTACAGTTTGAAAAGCTGTTTCTGCCAGAACAACATCATCTCTGAACTCCTGTTGTGATGTATGCGGTAGCCTGAAAGAAAAGATGGAGGAGCTCTGATATGCATAGCTCAATAAAAAGAAGACTGAAAGATGAACACTAGTTTTGTGAAAAAGGACATGGCTTCTAATACAAGTTAGTTCTTTAATCTAGGCAATAAAGGCCTAACAGGATTCAACAGGTGAAGCTAGACAGATTCAGACAAGAAGTATTAATTACATTATTAAGGGAAAGTGATTACCCATTGGAGCAACATATGCTGTACCTGTGCTAGGTAAATACTTACTTGAAGATTCAGGGTAAAATCCTGTCTCCAGTTAAAGTCCTTAAGAAGTTTGGGAGTCATGCTGGGTGTATGCCTAAAGGGTGAGCTCCATCCCCAAAAAGGAGGTTGCTGGAGAAATCACAGGCATCTATGTGACTCATTTTGTAGGACATGAGCTCCGGTAACCACAATGCCCTTGTATTGTCTCAAACCCCTGTAATAACAGACAGCTTTTCCTGTCTTTTGCAGCGAGGTGTCCAAACAAGGAATACTTGAGGGAAGTACTCAGAGGAGACAGAAAGACAAAACAGCCTGTCCATGACAAAAAATATGGCATCACCATGACTAGACCTTTTTTCTCTCTGCTTTTAAAATGGATACTCTCAAGTAGACCATACTGTCTCCATCTGTGTCTGGTTATGAATGTCTATTTGTGGAAAATCTGACTTCTATTAAAATTTTTAGCCCTTTTAGTAATTAGACTCCCATAGGATTTTGTTCAGAAATGGCAAGATCTGTTGTTAACTGATTTCTGAGCTGTTAACAGGATGCGACTCAGGTCTGTATTTTGTTGCTAAGAGGTAATACATTTAGGCACATTTCTACACCTATTCAAATTTTCCTGAAACTTCAGCACCTTGATCCTTTAGGTGCTTTTAGGAACAATACCATTAGACTTTAATTTGTATCAGAAACTGTATTTAAAGCTCACTGGAGTGCCTCATGAAGCCTCACGATCTAAGTGGTAAGGTAACACAACGGTATTAAAAAGAACGTAGATTTGGTGTTTAATAGGCCCCTGGCCCATGGTGGCTTGCCTTGGTCATGACAGTATGATTTCCCTTTCTCCTAATACCCTTATATTGGCGTGCTAAGCTGTGTTTATGAAGGTAGCAAGTGCGCTACTTTTTGTAGCTGTGACAGTTTAAAATAGAAAAAACCCTGAACAAATCTATAAAATCTGCAAGGAGTGGTGGTATCTTTGACTAGCCAGCTCGCATCACTTGAAGAAAGCAAATGGATTATCAGGTACATAAGTCTTTAATCTCTCATCTGTAAGTGATATAGAGGATATCATTTGGCAGCATTGAAAGTGGTCTAAATGTGATGTCTCACACAAAATCCTTTCTTGAATGGTTTTTCAGAAGACTACAAAACCATTTGGAAAATAATTCTGTGTGCAAGTAGTGGACTTGGTAGAAAGGACCAGACCCACACTGGGATCATTAGCTTCTACGCAAGTACCAATACCTGGCTCCAATCTATTTATTCAGAGGTGTATCATCTGCTGTATCATCCACTGCTGGATACATGTGGATGTGTTTACATAACACTGTTCTTGTCTCTCCAAGGAAGTATTTCAAATGAAAAGTATAGACATGTCCTAGCAGAGCCCTCTTCTAAAAACTTCAGGAAAGGTTTCCTAAAGGGGCACCATACAGCATGTCAGCCAGTCAGATCTTCATACTGATAGAAGTATGTGCCACTTTTTTGCAAGTTATTTCATTTTCAGATTTCTGCTGTTGTTGGAATTAACTTTATAACTTGCCATATCTGTAAGCCCAGCTTTCTCAGAGATAACAGAACTGTTCTGTAGATTGAAGTCTCTGTTTAAAGAACCACCACACTAGATGAGAAGCCTAAAAACTGAAGGAAACAGCCTTATTGTTGTTACAATGCAAGAACAGAGGTGATGGAAGTTATGTGGGCTAAATGCTGGTTCTTTGTGCTTAAAAGAGAAGAGAAAGTAAAAAGAACTGCAGGGCCACATTTTTTTGTCACAGTCTACCGTATCAGCCCCTTATTAATTTGTGGGGATCCAACCCAGCCTGTACTGTAGGGATCTGTAGTCTTTCTGTAGTGTAGAGTAGTGTACTCTATCCCTGTGGAGAGCTCCCCACAATGTTTTCATAATGGAATCTGCCTTGCAGCAGCAGGGATGTCCTTCGAAGCTAACAAAGAGAAACTGGAATGGATGTTTTCCCTCCTAGATTCACACAATCATTTGTGGCATTTTATAAATGCAACAGTTCTGTGTGGGTGGCATTCTGCACTTGTATCCTATTAAGATGAATCATCACCACAGTGATAAATGAAGCGCTGGGGGAGCACAATAAGTTCCTACCCATTTTATTGTAGCTTATAATAGGGCTTCACTGAAGAACTAAATTAATGTGGATAGTGGGCGCAGACCCTGAGCAACAGAGTTCAGTAAAGCTGAGTGCTCAACCTGGTGACAGATGTGTTCATAAAAGGATTACTCTCAATGGACTGTGTTCTCTCATTTTTGCCATGACACCAGATATTCAGCTTCATCTGGCACCATTCTTGGCTGTCATTCCAGCAATTGTGACAATCTGTCTGCTGCAAATTAACCTTTAAGTCTGGTCGATCCATGTCCCATCCTACTTGAAGTTCCCATGTCCTTAAAACCCTTAAGGTAATTTCTTACTACTACAGATTGTCTTGATTTCCCCTCAAACTCTACTTTCTTCCTCCCAGTTGAAGGGCCCACTGTTTTTCCTTAAAATCTGTGGGCAGCAATTGAAGATAAAATTACAATAAACCAATCTTAAATGATTTTTATTTGAGCATTTTAGTACCTCAATTCTTATTAACCTCTGGAGCTCTTTAACTCTTTGTTCTTCTTTCAAATGCCAACCCCTTGGTATTACCCACAAAAACAGGAATGAAGATTCCTGTCCTATTCTTCACACTACACTACTTCCTCTCTCAACTCTGGATGTTTTAAGGAACTCAGCTTTCAAGGAAGCTTCCAAGCTTTGCCATAAGAACAAACAGAGCCTTATGACCTCCACAAAGACCACGGTTAGGTTACACTCTACTTCCCAGCCTTGTAAAAGTTTTTGATAATATTATTGCTTAAATACTTTCAAAAGAAGGGATAGAATTGGGAGTGGTTGAGGCTGTAGTTCTCAGTCGGAATCTAGTCCTCTGATTTGGAAGATGATTCCCTTCAGATTTTGGATATTTCTTCTGTCTTCCCATCCTATTCAAATACATGTTTTCTAGGAACGTAGACAGTCTTTTTGGCACCCAGAAGGGCTGCCATGTATGTTTCTGTAACCAGTTTAATCTAGTTCAAAAGAACCTGCATGGATGTGTGCTTCATATACACAACCTAAATGCCCTCAGAACCTGCTAAGCACTTACCATTGCTTCAGAAAATAAATTTGTTTGATTTAAAGCATTGGAGAAAGAATATTATCCATGTGGCTTTTTTCTTCCACACCAGAGGGACCTCTATCATCTTGCAAGTATGCATCCATTCCTTTGTGTCTGCACTGCAAAATGAAGACAGAACATACTCATCAGCTGTTCACCAATAAAGAGAGCTTAATTTTTGTTTGTTTTGGGGTTGTTTTTGTTTGTTTGTTTTGTTTTTAATTTTTTATTTTTTACATAAAATGTGTTCCTTATGAATCTAAACCAGTTACTCATTAAGTATTCATTAATGACAAAAATTTCCAAGATACACCTTTTTTTTCAGCCAAAGTGTGAGCCCCTTCACAAACAGAGTATTCTTTCACCTGTCTGGCAGGCATACATATATGAATTAAGGTCAACTCCAGAGCTTTGCGGAGAGAAGTCAATCGTCTAGTCACCTTAGTGGAAGCCTTAACTTTTGTTATTGCAAGTGGATAGAGTGGTTAGAACCCAGCCTGCCCACAGATAATTTTCCAGCTTTTCTGAAGCAGAATGTGAATCCTTTGTGTACGACCAAAAGTCAGAAATGTGGACTGAAATACATGGGTTGAAGGGCTTCTTTCACTCTCCACACATGAGCTTGTATGTGCTTCCCTCCACTTTGCTTACTCCCATGCATCAAGTGCAAGGAAACAGGTTTGCCATCTGATGCAACTCTCAGTGCCTTACAGCAGTTGTACTGGCCCCAGCCTGCTTTTACTGTTGTTTTCTCTTTTCATGTAGGATTTCTGTTCTGAGTAGAAGTATGGGGGTAAAAAGGGAAAATACAGATGCCAGGAGTAAGCGTGGCCAAATTGTATTAATATTGAACTACCCATTCATGTCTATTGCTGGTGGGACGCATGAAGTTAGTCAGTTCTAGGACACAGAAGGGGATACTCTGGCTCTTGAAAGAAAAAAAAAAGAAGATTAATACAGAGATACACTTCTTATTTCTCCACTCTTGACACTCCTTTTCAAATCACAAGTGTGAACTTACTGAGAAGGAGTACCTCCTCTGCTGGCTAGATCTACTAAAGAGTAACCCAGTGAGAATAGTTAGAGCCTTAAGGGCAGCTCCCAGCATAAGAAACTTTATTTCATCCACAAATTTCACAACATTCAGGGTCTAACACTGCACATTCATGGAACTAGATAAAAAGGTTGGGAATGTGTCGCTTAGGAAAGTTAGGTACAGTAAAATATCAGTTCTGCTCAGAAGAAAATACATAGCTCTGTTAACAGAAGAGAGACATCAGGGTTTGTTTTGTAATAGTGTAGAAAATGCAGAGATACGGGATTAGTAGTGTGAAACCTGAGTTACCCTGAAGAACAGGCTGCCAAATTTCCAGACTGAACCAGAGTCTCCATAAAAAAGAGGGTTTTAACTATTTTCCAAGGTATTTAAGAGCCCAGACTCATGTCTACTTCCCTCACTTCCAAACAAATCAATGACTGACTGAGACTTTAAAGCCTAACTCCAGCACAGACAAGGAACAAGGGAAGCATGGTTTGTTCTTTCATCTGTTATTCAAAGCAGGCTGCCTATATCTCATCAACTATAGCTCAGTGTAGAGAGCTCTAAAAAAGTCAGTCTTGCACAAAACACAAAACAGAGCTTCAAGTGTTTTTTCATACAATGATAAAATTCAACTGGTAGTCCTTTTTTTGGTTTTGTTTATTTTTATAGCATTCCACTGTTTCAGAAATACTCATAAATTGTCATACCCCAAAGCCATGCCTGTGGCTGATTCCAACCACAGTACATAAAAGCCCACTTCTCCAAGTGCTAGTACAGCAATAATGCAGATGGGATTTCTTGGGAATGCTGCTGCTTTTTTTGTTCTTTTGTACTGGTCAATAATGGCTAGAAGAAAAATAGTAAAATGGACAAATCATAAATCAGAAGGACACAAGTCTGGAAAAGCTAGATCTTATATTCTTTGAGGGAAGCAAATTATTTCCTTCCATGATGTTGCATTTTATTGATTGTAACAGCCATCCAGAACATCCCGAAATATTTCAAACAAATTATACTTGGTAATGATGAAACAGCTGTAAAAAACTAGTGATATAATAAACAGAAATAAATTAAATCCTAACATGTACCCCTGTGAGATACAGTGCTAATTATTCTTGGTCATGTGGATATTGTAAAAATATGTTTTATGTTAACAATACACTTTGGATAAAGGACATGCTTATTGCAAAAAGGCAGATCTAGCAGGAAGGAAACAGGCCACATGAGTATATAGGCTAGCATAAGAACACCATCTATCATAGGAGTTATAGCTTGCATGTTTAGCCAAGACATTTGTGCCAGCTATTCTGTTGCTTTATAATTAACACAGGAAAAACTAGATTGAGGGTTTGGCTCAGGGTTGTTATCTTTCATATGTTAACAATTTCACAGATTCTTTTTTTTTTTTTTTTTTCCTTTTCTCTAGGGGATGGTGAGGAAGGGTGTGCTGGAGCATATAGCAGAAGGCACTGTTTTCTGGCCCTGTTCAGGCCCCTGGAATCCATCCCAGCACTCTGAGTTTGAATCAGAGGAGAGGATAACTTTTCCAAAAGCATAAACTTCATTGAATTAAGTAAGAACAAAATTCATTCAGTGACAAATTTAATTCGGGCCAGGTATGTCTCTGGAAGATCTTGCCATCTATCCTTGCTGTCTAGGCCCCATCATCTGTCTAGGCCAAATAATACCAAGGTGTTTGTGGTCATTAAGATTGGCTTAAGCCATTTGGGAATATCATAGAGAAGAGCACAGCTTTGCATCCTTGCAGTCACTGAAGGAACATCACATTAGCTTATCTGTTTTATTTGGGTTTTTTGATTGTTTGCAGTTTTTTTGTGAACACTAAAGAATGGCCCTTAGAGGCCAGTGAAGTGATCATATGCTTGTCTTTAAGCACAAGTAATTTAATTGATTTTAAATTGACCACTTCATAAGAATGACTTTCTGAGGAGGAGCCTATAGTTTCTGAAAGCAAATTTCAGATCTCTGGGCAAGGCAAAATTTTCATGAAGTTTATTAGGAAAGGTGATTTATTAAATACAAGTCTTTTCACCAAGTAACAGCAGAAATATTATCTTGTCTCAAATGTAATATCCAAAAAACCACCTAACCAACAAAATATGATGAATAATAAGCTACAATCCAAGTTGCTGCCATTATAACAAACAAACCATTAAAGTCTTGCCAATAAAGAACAGAGAAATATTAGAATTAGATTGTGGACAGTTAACACACACATACACGTTTTTATACATGCATTGAACCATAGTTTTTCACTGATTTATGTATTCTACAAACGATAAGATTACTAAAAGTTTGTATTCTGCTTTTACGTCCACACAACAGTCTCAAAATCAAAGTCTTGTGGCCCTCCCCACCCTCTGCTGCCTTCCAGATTCATGGGTTCACAAAATTGCCCGCATACCAAAATCAAGAATTGCATAGTCTCCAGTGCAAAGGGCAAATCTTAATGAGAGGTTTTTTTGACAGAAATACATGCATTCACATGCCAACAGAGACATGGAGCTGCAGGTGATTAAAGCCTGCTTCCTTGGGCTGCTTAACCAGTGCAATAGAAGTACTAAGGAGTAATATTCTACGTAAAATCATCAAAACATCCTTTGCTGCACATTGTATGTGCTTTGGAAACACTCATAAAATTATTCATGGGGAAAAAAACCCACAAAGCAGTGAAAAATAAAAGCAGTAGGTGGAATTTAGCTTTTTAAATAAACAGCTTGCTAGTTAAATCTTTAACTCTCTGATATCTAGCATGGAAAGTTTGCCATTATCTTAACTTCCTTTTATGTCCTGAGACTGGTTTACTTCTTTAAGTCCTTATAGTAAGAGTGAATAAAACTTTTATCACTAGTCTTTCAGGTTTTATTAATCCCATTTAACCAGTTGCTTTTCAAATTTAAGAAAAGCTATTAAGAAAATAGCTATTAAGCTATTAAGAAACTATCATACAGCTGAGGAAATAAGTATGTTTATTTGCATGCCTGGCTAGAAAAAGACAGTTTTTCCTCACTAGAGAATGGAAAACTGTCCAATCCTCAAAATGCTGTCTTTCTGCAAAGTGCTGAAAGTTTTATGTTTCAGAAAGCTGATGGTTTGGTGCCCTTTAACAGCCTTCTTTGCATGCTCATGCTGCCTCTCATCTTTGTTTCTAACAGCAAGATACTTGAAGATCCTTACTTTTTAAATGATTACAATCTGGATCAAATTGCTAGCTGTTACATACTTCACAGTTATTTCTGCTTTTCGTTTTCCCTTACCTGCCTAAGCAGTTTGTTATGTGAATACACAACAAACTTCAGACTAACATACCAGGAGTTGGGAGTGCTTTTTTAATCCTCTTTTCGCTGACAGGCCACTCCATTCCTTCGAAGATACCTGGGAGTTGCAGACTGTTAAATAAAGAACCTTTTTCAGGAGATCTAGGTAATTAAGAAATGTATATTTAGGTGAAATCCAATCATTTTCAGTGAACAGGGCATACAGTTATGATGCAGGAAGAGGTCAGGAGGCCAACAGAGGCAAAATGAAGAGACTAGTGGATGCCTTTGTGTGAATTACCAGCACTGGGAAAAATATGTATTGGACTAAGATACATCCCAAACAATGGGTTTGACCTATAGATCAAGGGAGTAAATGTGCATGCATTCACTTGGGAGTAAGACACTTTAAGACCAATTTGTTTAGACGCAACCATACCACCACTCAGAAGCCAGGGAAAAAAATGTTTTTGTTATAATCCATCTAAGTCATGGTGGCCTGTCGATGAAGTAATATTTGATCTGGTTCAGCTTTGCCTTTCAAACACACCCAGACTTTGCTCCCTTAAATTTTTAATTTGAAAGATAATACAAAAATTCCTGAAACACATTTGGAAGTTTTTAAAGCTAGAACTGATTTGGGGTAGCATCTAACTGATGCTACCCCAAATTTTGTGCCTTTTTTTAAACAGTAAAAAAAAAAATTGAAAAGAACATTCAGCTTTTTTTTCCTGTGACCAGCGTTTGCATTTATTTCTCTTGTCCTTTCTGGCCTTCTGTCTACTGATAATATGCACCACCATGACCACAGTTGCCAATGTTCTTGTCATGTTTGTGTGGCTATGGAAACACAGACAGAAGCACTGTATAATGTTATTCTCTCTGCTAATAAGGTTATTAGCTCAAGACATGTCTTAGTAATATTTGTACGCTTTGTCCATTGCCTATGCAAATACACAGAGCAATATGATTAAATTCTGTGTTGGAAAGAAAATGTTAAAGCAAGATAGATGTGGTATTCTGCTCTGAAAGAGTCAGGTGTCTGTTCCTCAGTGGTTCTCCATTGTTATACCTCTCAGTGCACACATTTTCTGAATGAAAGCATGAACACCAGCATAACGGCAAACCCTACATGAACTATTCTGGGCTTCCACAAAGACTTTTAATTTAATATTACATCTAAGGAAAATTGAAAAACTTACACTGCTTCAGTGCTGTGAAAGAAGTCCACTGAATGGTAGTGAGTCACCGGAACAGGTTGCCCAGGGAGGTTGTGGATACCTCAACAGTGGATATGTCCAAGTCTAGATTGGATGGGGCTTTGAGCAACCTGGTCTACTGGAAGGTGTCCCTGCTTATGGCAGCTGAGTTGGAACTAAATGATCTTTCAAGGTCCTTTCCAACCCAAACCATGCTATGATTCTATAAAGACACCCTCTAGAAAACACTTTCTTGTTAAACCACGTAGACCAATTTTTTCTAGGTTTAACATAAGCTTCTTCAATTATTTATGTGTAATATACATATCTGCAATTTTGTCTCCTATTGTAGTTATTCCTGTTAAGAATTTTAAAAAGCCTATGTTGTTTCCTGCCTGCTATGCATAATTTTCTGGGGTGCTAACACAGGATTTGTGGTCTTTTTTGTGATCTTTTTGGCTGTAGTTACATTCTCCCCACTGTTAAAGGATTTTCAAGCAGACACAAGGTTCATTTCAAGTGCTTCAGTTATTCTCTGTAAATATTTTTATCAGCTAATAGTTTATGAAAATCCGTTATATATAAAAAACCCCAAACAATAAAAGTAGAATCAGATAAATCAAAACAATAAGGAAAAGAAAAAAGTGACCCTTCGGAAGTTTTACAAAATGAAATTTAGAGTCCTGCTCTCACTATATGCTAACATTACCTCAGATGTACTCTTCTGATTTTTTCCACAAACTTAACTTTCAGCTATGACATGGGATTAGTGGCAGGGAACCTAAGAAAAAAGAGAAAATCAGGTGAATTTGAAAATGTTGGTGCCCAGAGCATGCATAAATTGCAGTATGACGGATGAAAGCAGTACATTTTTCATATATGTAGTTTGCCTCTTCTATTCAAGAGCACATTGTGGCTTTCTGTACCTTGTTTTGCTGTATAGATTTTGGACAGATTGCAGTTATAGCAATTGTCCTGATTTATGCTGATGATCTTACTTGGAAGCAATCTCACTTGTATTAGTGATTATTCCAATAATTATTTGAAATATTACAGGGAGATAAGGATATCCCTGAAGATATACTTCTTCCAGCTGGATCTGTGAGGAGGAACTCAAAGGTCTCAGCAATTGTATGAGGAGAAATAAAGTAATTTTCATGTGCCTCACACTGATTAACAGACTGACTTTTGAATTTTAAAGGAATTTGTCTTATTTCATTCACTTGCATAATATAACTATTATAGGTTTATAACAATAAGGTTGACAAAAATGCCCACATTTAGACTTTTTAATTAGTATTAGAAAACTGGGGACAAATCACAGCTGCTTATGAAAATAAAAACATTGTCTGAGCTAAAGGGGAAGATCCATCTTCCCAACTATGGAGCCAGGAATGATCCCTCCATAATTCAAGTTTTGGGAAGGGCAAGCAGAGCCAGTGTGATAGGTAAAGAAGTATCTTGAAAACAGGTTCACATGGGAAGTTCAGAATTATCCTGTAATATGTTTCCATAGAGTACTTCATCACCAGTTCCAAAGCTATGTCACCAGTCCATCCCTCCTAGGTATAAGTCTTCTTTTGACAGTGAAGTGTTGCACTGAATAGAATGGTTTGCTGTTCCTCTTGACGGTATGATGAGAATGTGTCCCTGTGGGAAGGGAACAGCAGAAGAAAAGCAAATCTCTGTCAGAGACCTGGAGTCTGATCCTCAGAAGCAAGAGGAGGACTTTAATTACTATTTCCCCTTTTGTAGTATCAGAGAAACTGAAAGGTAGATGCTTCATACAAACAAAAGAGAGGAGATTTTGGTAATCCAACAGTATTTTAAATTGTAGCTCTGCTCACTTATGTGTTCTATCTTAGTTGTTAGCTCTGGTTCTTCAGCAGTAGCCCCTCAGCATAGCCAGGTGCTATATACACGTGAAATTAACTAGGAATGCTGTATGCACAAATTGCAAGCTTAAAATTTCTGCAGAAGAACACCAGGCAGGTTGAGTTGCAGTCAAGATTACAGCAGGTTTACTTGGTTTGCCTCCCTGTGTTAAATTTAAGACAGTTTTCCCCAAAAAAGCTTGATAGGTTTTAAGAGCCCTGTAAGTTTACTGAAGTTTGTAACAGTCAGAAACATAGGAGTATCTGTCACTCATGTTAGTTACTTCCAGAAATTACCTGAGCTGTTGTGTGAGGTAATAGTGTAGATAATTCAGTGAAAACCTTCCTTTTATACAAACCTAATGCTTGAGACTAGTCAGGAATGCTGCTTCTCTGGGTTCCAGGGGAAGTATACTTTGTTTTAAATCAGTTACATTTCTCAATTAAACAGTCATGTTTTTCCAAAGAGTGATGTGAAACTTTTGTAATACCCTGTTTTTGAAAACCCACACCTCTGAATTGTGCATGTTTGTATATCTAGTGTGTGCATTTTTTTTTTTTTTCTGGTAAAATTTAATTACAGATGTATTTCTCTTAACCTTATCAGCTTTACTTACCAGGTGTGTTTCTGGTATACTCTTGACTCCTTGTCCTGCAGACTTTTCTTTATTCTGGGTTGAAAATAAGGATTGTGGTTAACATGGTTACTTTAAAACACATGAAAACCCAATTTATTTTCTAGCGTCGCCATGCACTGCCTTGGCAGGTCTCTGAGTCTCTCTGAACTCATTTATCCAATGCTGCTGTTCACCTGGCAAAGGAGGGCTCTCTTATGTCCCCAAGCTCACTGTCTTTGTTCCCCAAACTCATTACAATTTGCTTTACACCTTCTTCACACGGTTTTACTGGCCTCAGAACAACATATTAACATGTGCCCTCATACGCTAAGGTGCGTTTTAGAGGTTTAGCCTTTGCTTGCCTTACAGAGAGTAGAAATCTGTGACAGTCTTCCTAAGGGCTCTTCTTGCTCGCAAGCAATAGCCCATTAAGTTTTTTATTCTGAGATCTCCAGTCCAGTCCTTAGTGTAGTCCGGGGAAGACAGCCATTTCATGTTTGTGTTCTAATTTTTATGTCTGTGCACATCTTTTCATTCCTGCCATCTCTTCATTTCTGGGGATACTTTAACTTTCTCACCTTGGGAACAAACACAACACTTTTTTATGCAGCTTCTAAAATTTTTAGGTAAACTGATTTTCTTTTTAAAAACACTGATAAGTTCATATCAGGTTGCTATGTTGGATTTGTTATTTCCGAAAATAAGATCTGTGGACCACACAGCAGAGTCTAAAAGATTTCTAGTAGCTGGAAAATGGGAACTTTCTGTGTGGGTCTTTTATACCATTCAACTACTGGCACTGTTAGGTCTAGAAAATAGTATCGATTTCTCTTTGCAAGCAATCTCTGCTTATATAAAACCCTTCTCTGATTTTGATGTTTGGTCTTTTTTGCTTGTTTTTGTTTCTGTTTGGTTTTTGTTTCATTTTATTTTTGGTTTTGGTTGGTTGGTTGGTTTGGTTTGGCTTTTTGTGGGTGGTTTTTGGTTGGTTGGTAGGTTCATTGTTTTTTCCTTTTGTCCCAAAAGGAAAACCATAGCATCTTGGTGTGTTACACTAAGATCTCTTTGTACAGCTTGAACAACATAGCAGAAATTTCATTATAAATGCAAACATGAAGTACTTACCAGAAGATATCTCAGGTTTGTAACAAACAACCCATTACCTTGAGATTTTTTAAACATAAAATTACTTTCATTTTGAGATGGTTGTAAAGTTTTGAAAAAAATTAACTTAGCATTAAGAAAGAATGGAGTGGTGAAACCTTATGCTACATATATGACAATTTTATAGGAGTTATTTAATGTCTTCAAAGGTAAAATAAACAACTGTGAACAAGAATTACCTCATCATTTGACATTTGAAATTGAAAACTGTTTTACAACAGGAGCAGACATCCTGTGTGCCAGACTATGAGCTCAGTCTCTGTTGCATGAAACAAGAGCTCAGGGACTGGCCTGGCCACTCAGTCAGGAGACATGTTCTGGATTGACTGGAATAGCCATGGGATGGGGTTGCAAGTGCAGTAGTGCAATTTTCTTCCTTTCTGAAGTTCTGGGCATCTGTGCTCTAGCAACTTGCATTTGTCTTGATAATTCTGACAATTCCATCACGCTTCCTCTTTTTTTTTTTTTTGCCATTTCTCTCCCCCTCTCTGAAAACAAAAATCTTGTCATTCAACTACAGTTTTCTTTAAACTCTGGCTTTCCTGAAGCTGACACTGTGTGCTCTTTGAATTAAAGGAGCTCAAAATCAATCCTCCCTTCCTCATCCCCTAGATGTCTGAGGTGGGCATAGGTATTTGAGATTTTCATTTTGTCTTGTTCTGTTTTTCTTCTGTGTTTAACCTACTGGCTTGGGTCAGTGAGAGCTAATGTCACAGCTACAACAACAAACATACCTACAGTAGAGAAAGGGAAAGAAAGAAGCATGGTTCACTGGTTGCTTGGCAGGCTTGGATGGTGGAGGGGAGGGGAAAGAAAGCAAATAGATATGCTACCATGTTCATGAAAAAGAAACAAATGGCATATGAAATTCCTCCATTCTGTGCAAGCAGGGTGAGGCCAGAATCAATATTTGCATTAAGCAACCCAGCCAGATGTTTCTCATGATGTAATGTTAGTTGAGGATTGGTAGTGTCAAAAGGTATATGAACTCGTGAACACAGCAGTAGGCTGGAACCTGATTTAATGTGACACACTCCTGCATACCTGGAGATAATATCTGTGTGTTTCCAACAGCAAGAAAAGGAGCTGGACTATGTTTTCCCTCTCCACCCCTCTGGTATGCAGAATCTTCCACTCATTCTGATTTATTCTGTCATAAATGCTCCCCAGAAGGCCTATGTGGCTTCTGTTATTTGATGGTAATAAAACTATAAGGAAAAAAATGACACCATCAGACTTCAGCAGGTGTCAGAAAGCAAATGAGAACCATATATGTTAAAGAGCTATTTGAACACCTCAGTGCTACTGAGGTGACCTGACCTATTAAGTATCACATTGCTATCACATTAACGCCAGTCTGGAACTGTAACCTGCCTACACGTACTCTTGCTTCCAAGTGCCACTTAAATGTGCAGACCCAGGTGAGCTGTACTTCATGAAACAGGGACTTGAGCTGACTGAAAATTAGAAGATAATAGGTAATGTCTTCACAAGCCATTTATTAAGTATTTAGCCCTCCATATAAAGAGAAGAAAGTAAACTATTTTTGTAGGAGAGAATGGAAATGTCACAGCAGTAATTCCTACTTTTTATCACAGTAGTTTGTTCTGGGTAACCCCACAAACTTTATTTAAATTTACTTTCCTTTTTATGTCTGAAAGTGAGTTTTCTTTCAGACAATGAAAGCCCTAGCTGGGTGTTGCATCTCTTCCAGTCCCTTTCCAGCAGGATTTAGTGTTCTCTTCCTGCAAAACTCAAACTGAGTCCAAAAAAAAGAGAGAGGAACACCACTCGTATGAGCTCCTTATGATGCAGCATTTCTACAGGCTTTGTTTTGTTCTTCCTTCCTTTCAGATACTGTAGGTTCCTCAGTGGTAATCTTCCTCCAATAGATGGATGCAACACCAGCTTCATCCACTAGCCTTGTAAGATATGGAGAAAGCATGTCTGAAAGCTAAAACTCATAACTGAACTTGAGTTAAGTTAATAAGCAAAACTTTGGCCAAAGATTGGTCAATGGTTTTAACTTGTTGTGGTCAACAATTTGACTGTAGTTTGAAAAACGCTGTCTAGAATTTTTCATTTTCTTGTTCTACAAACCCTCTCCAATAGCCTGACTTAAAGCCCAGCAAATCCCACAGAAGTCTTCCTTTTGCAGACAGCAGATCACACTCTGATGGCAAGCAGGTTTCTACCCAGGGTAGTGAGGTTTCTAGGACCACTGTATTCATCTAGAGTCTATGCAGTGGGTTTAAACATGAGATAAGCCAAGAGGGGCAGTTCCTCACCAGTATTGTCCCATGCAGTATACCTGATCCCAGTTGTGGGAAGAAGTGGCTATAATGCTGTGATAATCACCCACACGTCACTCTGTGTCAGCCTGGTAAACCTGCACTTCATCCTTGCTCAGCTGCGTATGTCACAATTGTGTCTCTCACTTGTCCTCTCAAGTAATAGGCAATAGATAACTTCACGTCTAACAGCCTTCCTCAAACTGTTGTGATGAGTGATGCAAGATTCATTCAAATCAGTCAGAACATTTCCCGTCCTGCCCTGCATGTATATACACACACACACAACCCTCAACAGTGTGCCTTCATGAAATATAGCTTTCTGTTGCTGTTTAATTAGCCCTTTTTCTTTCACTGTCAGGTGGAATGATAAGTTATCTTCACTCATTCAACATGATTAAAATATGAATCTAAAGGCAGAATAATCCCTGCTGGCAATAGAAACCCATGTTTGGCTTCTCTTCTTCCTATAAAAATGGAGTAATGGTTCAGGTAACTCTCAACGGATGCCATGTTTTCAAAGGAAAAACTTTTCCATCAAAAGATTTCATTTTTGAAACCAAAATGTTTTAAAGCAAAAGACAGTAATTTCAACAAAACCCTGTTTTAGTGTGTTTCTTTCATTAAGGCACGTGAAAGCAGCTTTTCTTCAGCAACATGAAAAACCTCCTTTGTTCCTGTTGGTTTTTGTTTTATTTTACTGTCATATATTTGTCTTAATTTTTACAGTGTAATATTTTGAACAAAATGAAGAAATGAAATAAAAGAATTCATAAGTCAAACTAAAACTGTTTGGTAAGATTTCAGAAAGAAGTTGTAACGACAACAAAAAGACGTTTCCCAGAATTTTTATTTCGGAGAAATCATGCTGATTTTCCTGAAAAGGCTCAACCTACTTTAAGATCAGTTTCCTCTTGATTTCAGAAGATTTTGGAAAAGGTGCACTGTTCTGATTAAGATTAAAATAACAAGAAAAAAACGCAACACATTTAAAAGTAATCAGTGTTCCCCCACACCACATATAACCATTGAAAACAGATGAATATAAAGAAAAAAACAACAAAACTTTCTTAGTCTTCTGTTTCCCTATTCCACAGCTGTTGGTGCTGTGCAATCCAGTGGATGAAGATTTGATTTTGTACTGGTTTAGTGCCTGAACTTTGCTGGGCTTTACCCTGACCTAGCTCAGGGGCCAGAGCTAATGCATTTGCCTTAGCACAAAGCCTTGGTGGCATAATTTATTCCTTTTCCAAGCATGTGGGCAGGCTCCTTCTGGTGCCTCTGCATGCTTGGTTATCATCATATCTACACATAGTTTTTGGAAGTTTCCTGGAGTAATAGCAAACGTCTGGTTCCCGTTTCAATCCCTCTGCACAATCTTGAAACCTCACCATCTCACTCTGTTTGGTGAGAGGAATGGCAGAGATTCTCTACCATGATGATTTAGTTCCCTGGAAGCTGGCATGCAAACAAACATGGTACTGTTGAGTCTGGCCAGGATGTGCTAACACCAATAAGCACTGGATGCTTCTTCTGGCTCCCTAGGGGGTCAATGGAGCCCATCGTTCTCCTCAGTTAACTACAGAAATGCCTAGACCTAGGTCGAATATCCCTAAGTGGATCACATTCTTCCATGCCTTGCCCACAGCCACTTCCTTCTGTGCCACACAAGGAGAACCTCAGGGCTTCGACGTCGGAGTAGTCATCCCATGTCGCAACCCGAAACCAAAATAAGAGTCAGCAAAACAAATAATTTTTAAAAGTCAAATAAAACCTCAACGTACATGCAGTTGCTCTGATTCTTCATTTGAAGAAATATACTGTCTTTCAAAAATGTAAAACCACCTCAAGGCCACGTCCTAGAGAGCTTCCAAAGACACTGGATGCTATTTTTAAAACAGTTTCTTCCCTCTACACCTGAATGTTGTGTCACCCAACACTTGTACATTGATCTCAGTCTTGTAAATATTTAATGAGAAATCACAAACTTTTAAGAAAACCACACACCTGGAGAAAAGATGTTTCCTGAATGTCCATTATTCTTGTATTCAAGTGAGACATTGGACAGTTTTAACAATCAGTACTTTACTTTATTCTCTCCCTGCCACAATGCAGCAAAGGAATCATTATAGTACAGGGTCACAAAACAGATTTGGTTTGTTCCTGCTTGAATTCTGAATAATTCTACCAATTGAGGGAGGCACAGTCTTCTGAACATACTTGTATTGTTTTAAGGGATTATGGTAGAAATGTCCCAAAAGTTCAAACAAATATACATATCAAGCTTCACAGCTCTAGGAAAACAGATTTTATTATATATGCCACCAAATATTTAAGTAGTTAGGCAATATAAACGCATACCTTATTTTCTCAAATTTACACTGCAGCATTGGTTCTCTCTTTAGAGAACTGTAAACAGAAACCCTGTTTGCTACTATATCACAATACCATCATTCACCGGAGAAAACATTTAGAACACCTGCTAAAAGTACATGAGGTAATCACCTACAACCCACACGCATGAGGCCTGACTTTTTTCCCTCCAGCAGAACTACTCACCTGCTGACTTATGTTTTGATGAAAACCCAGTATGCCTGATTCACATCTGAAGACAGAGGGATTGTCTGTTGGATGATTCAGGGAAACCTCACTAAATTTTCTTTAGTATCCTCTGGCCTGAATATGAGGTCATCTCAGAGCAGAAAATGCAATTGTTTCTTGGGTTTAAACACCTTAGGAACACAAAAGCTGCTATACAGAGGCTCCACTTTAATCAGAAACCAAAGCCTGCAAGGAAGCTACAGTAGCTATTTCCAAGAAGAAGGATGTAACCTGAGGAGAGGAAGGGTTACAAAAAATGTAGCTGAGTACATGCCATGCTTAACATCTACCTCCACTGAATATGCTACTCACCTCCATGGCACCATGCCATATACATTCTTAGGCATACCCGAAGGCAAAACACTTTTATAAGGCTCAAAAAATGAAGCAGAAAAAGCATTTTTTTTAAAAGGGCTTAAATGTTCAGTTGGGATTTAATCAGTTACTTCTCATTCAAGGCATGACACACATGAAAGACTTAAAGAAATACCCTTCAGTGAGCTTTACATATGACCTTAGTTGTTTCATGTGAAAATCTGTTCCAATTTTTGTGTGTCAGGATTCCCTGGATGCAGCAGATCACCTCCCCCCTTTCTATGACAAACTGAAAAGAAGCCAGTCACCCAGACAGCTGCTACATTGCACACTGGCTGCTTGTGTCTAGTCACAGAGCTGTCAGCTTCAGTCTTGAACGTTGTGATTTATTTATCACTGTTGTGAAGGACTGTCCATGTGCTTAATTTAGAAGTGTGGCCAGTTAGAAAGCAGCGACTATTATTCTTGTCAGCCATGTATGTGAATGAACAGAATTAGGTTTATTAACAAAAGTACACTGGCACTGAAGGCACACTGCTTTTATTAGAAGAAAAAAAAAATATGTAAATCTAAATAAAAATATTTGGATTACCTATCCTTTATTATTTTTTTTTAAATACTGGTTTAAACATTAAGCTACTGTTATATTCCAGAAAAAAAAAAAAAAACAAACACCAAACTAAAAAACCAAAAAAACCCCACATAACAGAAGAAGAAACATACTGTAACTTTAAGCCATTCTTGATTGTAAGCCAAAGAGAGCTCTGTTGAAACGGGTTGTTCTATCTCTGCAGAAAAAACATTTAGAAGGTGGAAAACCAGAGCTGTTCACTGGGGACTGGTGTCTGTAACAAGCTGACGATCATCTGTGACAACTCTAAATCCCAGCAGGTGGCTAGACACGGTAACAGCACCTTCCAGTAGACAGCTGGCACCTCTGTTAAATATTTTGTGGCAATACATGAATGCAGAGATGACCACAAGAATGCACTACACATGCTGTGCTGAGATCTAACTGTCTGAAGCCAAGAGAAGCTCCACAGAGACTGCTGAGGACACGCACTGCATAAAGCGGCTTTTGACTACTCTATGACTCAGAGGAAAACTCAGGACGCTCATTATAAACTGTGGTAAGGTCACTTCTAAAAATGGATTTCCACATTCCCTCTTTCACTTTTCTTTCTTGGTCAGCTTTGTGCAAGCTCTTTTTCTAAGCTCAGTGAAGCTGCTTCCTTCACACCTGGCCCCATACTGTGCTGTCACCCTTATGCTTCTCAGGCCCATCAGGACTATCCCCCAACAGGCTGCCCTCACAGGTGTCTGAGAGGAGAGTGCTGCACTAACAACAACCATACAGTAACCAGAAATGTGGGCTCACAAGCAGTTCAGTTGTGGTTTCCATGCTAAGGCAACCCCATGGCAGAGCAAGGCCAGGGCAGAAGCTCCTTGGTAATCTGAACTGTGGCTGTAAGGGAAAGCACTGTGTATAAACTAGGATCCAGTGGCATGCCCATGCCTTTTCCAGTTGTCTGTTCACTTATTTTACACAGGATCTGTGGGATCCCTGTAAAAGACACTAAGGTATATTTTGGGACCAAGGTTCTTGCCCTGTGAAAGTCTGGATATACAGCTCACATAATTAAGTGGTTGTCTACACTTTTACCTAATTCCTCACTACCTTCTTCTAGATTATGCAAGTAAAAGGAAAAGGCAACAAGATCCAGCCTAAATTTATTGCACTCCCTCTTCAGATTTTCCCTCTTCTCACTAAATCTAAAGGTTGCAAAAAGCACTGCAAGAGGTTCTGCACATTTTTCAGGGATGCTATCTAGCATAGTCAAGCTCAAGCCACTCAGCATAATTAGTGTTATAGCAACTACATGCCAAGGAATTTTCTCTGGGAGGAACTGAAATAGTCAACAGCCAACAAGGCACTCTATGAGGGAGGGATTGTAACCTGGACCTAAAATTTGCTTTCAACAGAGCCCTTTTCTTACACTCTAACAGAAGCTGTAGCTATGCCACAGCCACTCTAAGTGCAACTGTTCCGTGCTCTTTTCACCTTTACGTAGGCACAGGCTTTTGCTACAGAGCTGCACAAATCTCTTCATGGTAGCTGAATAAGTGCTCCAGACTCTCATGGATCAATACAGAAACAGCCATAGGGCATCAAAGTTATCGCTGGTAGACTGAAACATGCACATGCATTCAAGCCTAGGTGCTGATCAACTCCTTAGTGCAATACAGTTGAAGTGGCTTCAGCCCTATTTCTTTCTTGCTTGCTTGAGCCCTCTTTTGTACTTATATCTGAGATACTGTTGGCTCTGTTGTTGAATTCTGTATTCTGACTACTGAATGCTGAGCAGAAAGGGAGTGAAGGAAGAAACTGAGATGTTGTCTATCTGGACTTCAGTAAGGCATTTGACACCGTTTCCCACAGCATTCTGCTGGAGAAGCTGGCAGCTCATGGCATAGACAGGAGGACTCTTTGCTGGGTTAAAAACTGGCTGGCTGGCCGAGCCCAGAGGGTGGTAGTGAACGGAGTAAAATCCAGTTGGCGACCGGTCACAAGTGGGGTCCCTCAGGGCTCAGTTTTGGGACCTGTCTTGTTTAAGATCTTTATCAATGACCTGGATGAGGGAATTGAATGCACCCTCAGTAAATTTGCAGATGACACAAAATTAAGCACAAGTGTTGATCTGCTTGATGGTAGGAAGGCTCTGCAGCGGGATCTGGACAGGCTGGAGCGATGGGCTGAGGTCAACTGTATGAGGTTTAACAAAGCCAGGTGCCGGGTCATGCACTTTGGTCACAACAACCCCCAGCAACACTACAGGCTTGGGGAGGAGTGGCTGGAGAGCTGCCTGACGGAAAAGGACCTGGGGGTGATGGTCAGCAGCCGGCTGAACATGAGCCAGCAGTGTGCCCAGGTGGCCAAGAAGGCCAACAGCATCCTGGCCTGTATCAGAAATGGTGTGACCAGCAGGAGTAGGGAGGTGATTGTGCCCCTGTACTTGGCAGGCGTGAGACCGCACCTTGAGTACTGTGTGCAGTTTTGGTCACCACAGTACAAGAAGGACATTGAGGTGCTGGAGCGGGTACAGAGAAGGGCAACGAAGCTGGTGAAAGGGCTGGAGAGCATGCCCTATGAAGAGCAGCTACGGGAACTGGGCTTGTTTAGTCTAGAGAAGAGGAGGCTGAGAGGAGACCTCATTGCCCTCTACAACTACCTAAAAGGAGGTTG
>JAVFHW010071856.1:55065-76148 GCA_032159205.1 Eurystomus glaucurus suahelicus | reverse complement strand
TCTGTGATTCTGTGATTCTGTGATTCTGTGATTCTGTGATTCTGTGACCTTTAGTATCTAGATAAATTTATGCCACACACGTGGCAGAAGTGAAGTTGCAAGAATCAGTGAATATAAGCCAATGGTATGTATTATTTTGTTCCCCACATTGTATATGTCCTTGAATAAAACATTCCCAGATGTGTCCCATCATTAAAGATTCTGTCCTTGAATAAATTGACTCATTATCTAAGGCCAAAGAGTAAAACATCCAAACTGCAGGGAACTTTGTTCAATCCAAGGGAATGTGCATTCATTTTCCTTGGGCAAGGAAACATTCTGCAAGTTAACTATTTGCAACTTGAAGTAAGGATTACCTTCTGTCTAGCAACATGAATGCACACAGTAAAAGCAGTATGATTGCCATACACAAATAAGATTTTAACCACATATCAGACATTGTTTGCTTTTTCCAAAAACGTTTGTCAGACTACAGCAACAATAGATTTTGTAAGTCTATTTTGCTTTACATACTCACAGCATGCCTCAAACTTCATTTTTAGACAAAGAAGGGAGGAAACTGCTATATACCAGTAATAGGTGGTCCATTCTCAGCAGCACCAGAATATTTTTCAGACCGCCATTTCCTTGCAAGTCTAGCACACCATTTTAAATAGACACTCCAAAAACATATAAAATGGTGGAAGGCCAGATTGTGAATTCCATGGAGTCTCACCAGCTGAAGATGTCATCCAAATTCAACATGTATTGTAGTCTGTTTATCTATCTAAGATAGGTCACAGCTTGACATAACATTGCCAAGACTGTCAAGTGGTGGAATCTAAATATTTTTACCATGATGATAAGAGCACCAGCATATCCTCACTTTCTAATAGTTTCTTAAATTTCATTTTATTAAATATATACTACAGGGAATAGCCCTTCCATTGGCAATGGAAGTGACTTTAAGAACCATTACTTTAAAATCCTCTTAATCTCACATTTCTGTGATTACAAATGGATATTGTTATAATTTATTGGAGAGTGCACACCGTAGCTGATAATAGTAAACCTTGTGTTATTTTTTGCTAGGGCCAAAAAATCAATCAACTGAAATTCTTCCCAAATTGATTTTGTAACTTAATTATAAATCTTTGGAAAAGAAATGAACAATAAAAAGAGAAAGGAAAAGGTTTATAAAGTAAACACTAAAAGCCTCCATCTGGGAGCAATGATTCTGCAAATGGACATTGTTTTACTGAATCAATCAAACACAACACAACAGAAACGTTTGTTGTGTGTAATGGAGGAAAATTAGCAGTTGCTTAAGCCATTACTGCAGATTTTCCTACTATTCCAATAAACATCATACTTTGTCCTTCCAAATCTCTAGAAGTGTGCTGATCCAAGGATCAGAAAGAGAGGAGAACCATGCATTCAGTGCCTGTTTTACCTGATCAGTGCAGATTTGGAAAATCTGTTAGAAGCACAGTCTTTCCAGTAGTGCTAAACATTTATACACTGCTATATTTAGGTTTTGGAAGCAGGACTTTCGATTTTCATGGCTTAATACAAATATTGAAGATCAGATATCCATTTTGACCCACAGAATATGGGACTTTCTAGGTACAGCCTCGCTTATGTTAGCTCAGCATTTACTTTCAAATGAACATTTTCTACCAGCAATGAACATTCCTCCACAGCTAACACTCACCTTACATTGTGGATTTACTTCCCGTGAACAACTGTTTCCAAGCCAGAAGTGCAATTATAGCTGCAGAATTCAAAACACTCCTTTCATCTTCTTTGACCAAGTGGAGGAAGAATTTGGTCAAAGCTTGCAATTACTGGTTAATTATTGTTTCGATTTTTATTTCTTTAATCTTGCCATTACATAGAGTGTCTTTCTCACCTTCACAGAAGGCATGAACACCTTCTCAACTCCAACCTTCAAAAGACTGTGACCTGATTTCAAATGTGTGCTGATAAGCAACTGGTTATTCCTGCTGATCTCTAGTCATTACCACTGATTACTTAACACTATTGAGAAAATGGACTGTTCATTTGGGTATTTTAATAAGTATTTGATGCCAAAATTTGTATTTTACTTAGCCAAAAATCTTACAATCAATGAACTACAGCAATATTCCTGCCAATTCTCCTTTGGAGGCACAGATGATAAAATAAGTTGTATTTGTAAAGCAGCTGCTTATGCATTTTTTAGAGGATGTCTGTGTATGGGTGGTTTATTTTGTTTTAAATATGTACAGGCAAATAAGATCAGTGCATCATTGTCTTTTGGAAGAAACCAGGATCACTCCTGCTGGTGCAGTGCAAAGAGTTCAAGGGGTCTGCAGTGAGAGCACTTTGTACACCACATAATTGTTCCTTCAGTAGGAAACAAGTATATGCATTTTCATATAAGTTATTTCTGTCAAAGGCAGTGTCCCCAGAGAAAAACTAGACACTCCCTGTGATCTTCATGCAATGCACAGCAGCTTATTGCAGCCGTACAGGACAGTATCATCTCCCCTTGTGGCACCCGGCTCTCCGCAGAGCTCTTTGCTGGTGACCTGACACACTGGAAGATCAGAGTTCCCAGTATCTCCCTCTCCAGTGTGACTGTGCAGAAGTACAGCTGGAGACTTCCTTCAAAGATGACTATGTTAATCTCTAAGCTAATTTCCCATCTTACAGCAGAAATAACTGTTAATAATATTTGATTATAAATGGAGTTGATTTGGGTGTGTGTGTTTCTTTTTTTTCTTTTTTCTTTTCCTATACTGATTTTCTTCTGTATTTTCCTCCTGAAAACTGAGATATGACTATATATGAAAAGCCAAGACAAAGTAATTTTACATCAGATAAAAGAAACTGGAAAAAATGCTTTTTCTTCCTGTTTGTGATGTGTCAAAAAGAAAGATGATGTCATAAAAAAGAAAAACATAAGACTACTTTATCCTCAGAATCACTGAAACCCTTTTTGCTCATTTCCACAGAAAGAATCGGGGAGACATGCCTGTCTGAAGGTACCCTGTGCTGTACTCCACATTTCATAGAATCATAGAATCATAGAATGGCCTAGGTTGGAAGGGACATTAGAGATCATTTAATCCAACCTCCCTGTCATGGGCAGGGACGCCTCTCAGATCAGGCTACTCAAGGCTCTGTCCAACCTGGCCTTGAACACCTCCAGGGAGGGGGCAGCCACAACATCTCTGGGCAATTTATTCCGAAGTCTTGCCACCCTCGTACTGAAGAACTTCTTCCTAAGATCTAATCTAAATCTATTCTCCTTCAACTTAAACCCATTACCCCTTGTCCTATCAGTGGACGCTCTTGTAAAAAGTCCCTCCCCAGCCTTCCTGTAGGTTCCCTTCAGGTATTGGAAGGCAGCTATTAGGTCTCCCCAAAGTCTTCTCTTTTCAAAACTGAACAACCCCAGCTCCCGCAGCCTGTCCTCGTAGCAAAGGTGTTCCAGCCCTTGGATCATCTTTGTGGCCCTCTTCTGAACACGCTCCAACAGATCTATGTCTCTCTTCTGGTGGGGACACCAGAACTGGACGCAGTATTCAAGGTGGGGTCTCACAAGAGCAGAGTAAAGGAGGAGAATCACCTCTCTTGACCTGCTGGCTACGCTTCTCTTGATACATTCCAGGATGCGGTTGGCCTTCTGGGCTGCACAAGCACACTGCCGGCTCATGTTGAGCTTCTCATCTATCAACACCCCCAAATCCTTCTCTTCAGAGCTACTCTCAACCCACTCTGTACCCAGTTTGTATTTGTGCCTAGGGTTGGCCCGACCCAGGTGAAGGACCTTGCATTTTGACTTGTTGAAGCTCATGCAGTTTGCACCGGCCCATTTCTCAAGCCTATCAAGGTCCCTCTGGATGGCATCTCTTCCCTCAAGTGAGCCCACGGCACCACAAAGTTTGGTATCGTTGGCAAACTTAGTGAGGGTGCACTCAATGCCGTCGTCCGTGTCGCTGACAAAGATGTTGAACAGCACTGGACCCAGAACAGAGCCCTGAGGAACACCGCTTGTCACTGGTCTCCATGTGGACTTCGAGCCATTGACCACGACTCTTTGAGTGCAACCATCCAGCCAGTTCTTTATCCACTGCGTGGTCCATCTGTCAAACCCGTGTCTCTCCATTTTAGAGACAAGGATGTCATGTGGGACAGTGTCAACCGCCTTGCACAAGTCCAGGAAAATTACATCGGTTGCTACTCCCACATCAACCAGCGCTGTAGCTTTGTCGTAGAAGGCCACTAGATTAGTCAGGCACGACTTGCCTCTGGTGAAGCCATGTTGGCTGTCGCCAACCACTTCATTATTTTTTATGTGCCTCAGTACAGCTGCCAGGAGAATCTGTTCCATGATTTTACCTGGCACAGAGGTAAGGCTGACTGGTCTGTAGTTTCCCGGGTTGTCTCTGGCTCCTTTTTTAAAGATGGGGGTTATGTTCCCCCTTTTCCAATCTGCGGGAACCTCACCAGACTGCCAGGACCTCTCAAATATGATGGCTAGTGGCCTAGGAATTTCAGCCACCAGTTCCTTCAGGACCTGTGGATGTATCTCATCAGGTCCCATGGACTTGTGCACCTTCAGGTTCTCCAGGTGTTCCCGGACCTGATCTGCTCCTATCCTGGGTGGCTCATCACTCTCCCAGACCCAGCCAACACCCTCTATGATTTGGGTGGTGTGGTTTGAGTGGTTACCAGTGAAGACTGAGGCAAAAGAACTGTTGAATATCTCAGCCTTCTCTACATCCTTGGTCACCAGGTCACCTGTATCCTTCCGGAGAAGCCCCACATTCTCTCTACTTTTCCTTTTATTCTCTTACATATCTATAAAATCCTTTTCTGTTATTTTTAATATCCCTGGCCAGATTTGATTCTGTCAGGGCCTTAGCTTTTCTAGCATGGTCTCTGATTACCCGAGCGACTTCCTTGTAATCATCCCAGGTTACCAGTCCCTGCTTCCATGCTTTATGAATTCCCCTTTTGTATTTGATTTTCGCCAGGAGTTCTCTGTTTACCCATATAGGTCTCCTGGTATTTCTGCCTGCTTTCTTCTTTCTAGGGATGCAATGCCTTTGAGCTTGGAGTAGATGATCCTTGCAAGTCAACCAGCTTTCTTGGGCTCCCAGTCCCTTCAGGGCTTTATCCCATGGCACACTAGCAAGCAGGTTCCTGAAGAGATGAAAGTCAGCTCTTCTGAAATCAAGGGTTTCAAGCTTGCTGAGCCTCACCCTCTTAGCTGCCCTTAGGATCTCAAACTCCACCATCTCATGGTCACTGCAGCCGAGGCTACCCACGAGTTTAACATTACCCACCAGCCCTTCCCTGTTGACGAGAATGAGGTCCAACATGGCACTTCTCCACGTTGGCTCTTCTGTCACTTGAAGAAGGAAGTTATCATCAATGCATTCCGGAAATCTCCTGGATTGCTTGTTCCCTGCTGTGTTGTTTTTCCAACTGTTGTCGGGGTGGTTAAAATCCCCCATGAGGACCAGGGCTTGTGAATGAGCAGCAACACCTATCTGCTTATGAAGGGCCTCGTCTACTTGGTCCTCCTGATTGGGTGGTCTGTAACACACCCCCACTGTAAAATCTCCTACCCTTCCTTTGACCCTGGTCCACAGGCACTCGGTTCTTTCATCTTCACTTGTCAGGTGGAACTCCATGCAATCTATCTGCTCACTGACATAGAGGGCAACACCCCCTCCTCGTTTCCCCTGCCTGTCCTTCCTGAACAGTTTATACCCTTCCAGTCTAACATTCCAATCGCAGGAGTCATTCCACCATGTCTCTGTGATGCCGACCAGGTCATAGCGCTGCAGACCCACAAGCGTCTCCAGCTCCTCTTGTTTATTGCCCAAGCTGCGGGCATTCATATAAAGGCATTTGAGCTGGGCCCCTGATAAGGCGCTTGGAGCCCCCAGTGAAGTACAATTGTACTTCATCTGTGCTAGCGAATCCGCTTCTGATGTCAGTATGTGTATCGCAGGGTCATATCCGTTTGATCCGGCTACCACCCCTTCCCCTTTCATATCTAGTTTAAAGAACGTTCTATGAGCCCCGCCAGCTCATGACCACGGATCCTTTTTCCCCTTTGTGTCATATGAACCCCATCTGATTTCAGTAGACCAGGTGCCATGTAGACCTCTCCATGGTTAAAAAAGCCAAAGCTAGACCGTTGGCACCACCCTTTAAGCCAAGTATTAATCTGCTGCACTTTGTCAAACCTTCCACTATTTTTCCTCATACTCGAAGGAACAGAGGCAGACACTACCTGTGCACCTGATCCTGCAAGCATTTTTCCAAGTGCCCTGAAGTCCCTTTTGATTGCTTCTGGTCGTCTCTCTACTATCTCATCATTACCAATCTGCACAACCAGAAGCAGGTAATAGTCTGTGGGTTTGACCAGACCAGGTATTTTTTTAATTACATCCTTAACCCGGGCCCCAGGGAGGCAGCAGACTTCCCTGTGGGTTGGATCCGGGCGGCAGATAGGACCCTCTGTTCCCCTCAGGAGGGAGTCTCCAATTACAATTACCCTCCTTTTTTTCTTGAAGGAAGATGTCCTAATGTGTGTGGGTGACTGATTCACCCTAGACAGCCCTATGGGTGAACCTCCACCTGTCTCTTCCTCTGCTTTCACAGGGAATTTAATGAGCCAGGTATGTGCCTTTTAGGAATGTGTAGGAAAGAGATTAAAAAACAGAGAGCACTGGGCATCTGTCCAACTTGGTGAGGCTAAAAGTAATGCAGAGTTCATGACACTAGCCAGCTTCTAGTTTAGTGACTGGTCAGAATGAACTCCTGCTTTTCTCTCTGGGAGTGAGTATCTGCCTAGCAGAGAGACCTGGGCCAGGGTGTCGTAGCGTACCTTGTGCCAGGCAGTGCTGTTCTCCAGCAGGAGCTGCACAATGTCTTTGCTCTTCTCTGTGTATTAGCTGGAGTGTACACCTATTATTTTTGCAAGGGAAGGAAAGCTTCTAGGTTCTGCTGATCTGCAAGCCACCTCATGTTTTATGACCCTTGATAACCTGACGGCTTTTTGGTATAGACAGTGGAGACCAGAGGCCAGTTTTCATGTTGGCTTATTTTGGAGGCTCCCTTGCAAGGATCAGAGCCCTGATTATTTTTGTTTATATTTGCCTTTTCCTCTGTAAACAGTTGATTTACTGCCATTTGCAGTGACAGTTTAGATCAAATCATGAGCACCTCGTATCAGCTGGCTAGACTTACATAAAAGAATTATGGGTTTTCACAGAAAAAGACTAAGTTCACTGTGACACTGTATCAATGAATATATTTTTTTTTAAATCAGAATAATTTCATTGAAAAATCTCTGCTCTTCAGCTTGACAAATCCTATATTATTTTATATACTGTATAAGTCTTTATTTAGAAGAAGGTACCATGTATTAAATCGTTTCTATCACAATTTCAAATATAGTTTTAAAAATATATATTTTGAATTTTCAACCAATTTTCTCATTTTTGAGACAATAAAGATCTAAAATACAATAACAATTTGTTGTGTTTTGGAATCAGACAGTAAAAAGTAGTAAAAAGCACACTAAATTATTAATTCAATTTTGCCTCAAATATGAAAAAGCTAAAAGTATGTTTTATTGTTTTGGGTTTTATTACATATACTCTCCATCAACTTTTGAATTACGTTTTTTCTGGATGAACTTAATCACAAAAAGGAAAGAGAAGATTTTAAACATGAGGTCGCACTGTATAATCTGAAACCAAAACACAGTCAACACCCAAATAACCTGATGTCTTCAAATAGAAGACACTTAATCAATAATCTTACAGCAATAATGCTACCAAAAACTCTTTCACAAATGTGCTCAGACACCTCAAAACTCCACACAGCACACTACCTTTGGCTTCCACTAAAACCTGGAACGTTTTCAAACTTTTTCCATAGAGTACTCATCTTCAAGAGGTTGAAGTTACTTGTGATAGCTTACACTGGGGGATCAGGCCCAGCGTGGGTTCATGAACCCAGCATGGGTTCATGAAGGGCAGGTCCTGTATGACCAATCTGATCTCCTTCTATGACCAGGTCACCCGCCTAGTGGATGAAGGCAAAGCAGTTGATGTTGTCTACCTGTACTTCAGTAAGTGATTTGACACCGTTTCCCACAGCATCCTGTTGAACAAGCTGGTAGCTCACGGTGTAGGCACAGGGACTCTTCGCTGGATTAAAAATTGGCTGGATGGCTGAGCCCAGAGGGTGATGGTGAATGGAGTTAAATCCAGTTGGTGATCGGTCACAAGTGGGGTCCCCCAGGGCTCAGTTCTGGGGCCGGTCCTGTTTAATATCTTTATCAATGACCTGGATGAGGGGATTGAGTGCTCCCTCAGTAAGTTTGCAGATGACATGAAATTAAGCGGGAGTGTCGACCTGCTTAAGGGTAGGAAGGCTCTGCAGCGGGATCTGGACAGGCTGGCTTGATGGGCTAAGGCCAATTGTATGAGGTTTAACAAAGCCAAGTGCCGGGTCATGCACTTTGGTTACAACAACCCCAGGCAATACTACAGGCTTGGGGAAGTGTGGCTGGAGAGCTGCCTGGTGGTAAAGGACCTGGGGTGCTAGTGGACAGCTGGTGAACATGAGCCAGCAGTGTGCCCAGGTGGCCAAGAAGGCCAACAGCTTCCTGACCTGTGTCAGAAATGGTGTGACCAACAAGAGTAGGGAGGTGATTGCGCCCCTGTACTCTGCACTTGTGAGACCGCACCTTGAGTACTGTGTGCAGTTTTGGTCACCACAGTACAAGAAGGACATCGAGGTGCTGGAATGGGTGCAGAGAAGGGCAACAAAGCTGGTGAGTGGTCTGGAGAATATGTCGTATGAGGAGTGCCTGAGAGAATTGGGATTGTTTAGTGTGCAGAAGAGGAGGCTGAGAAGAGGCCTCATTGCCCTCTACAACTACCTAAAAGGAGATTGTAGTGAGGCTGGTGCTGGTCTCTTCTCCAAAAGTAACTAATGAAAGGACAAGAGGTAATGGCCTCAAATTGCACCAGGGGAAGTTTAGATTGGATATTAGGAAGAAATTCTTTGCTGAAAGAGTGATTAGCCATTGGAACAGGCTGCGCAGGGAGGTGGTGGAGTCATCATCCCTGGAGGTGTTAAAAAAATGGGTTGATGTAGCACTTTGAGATGTGGTCTAGGGATTAGGGACATGTTCAAAGAAGACTGGACTAGATGATCCTAGAGGTCTTTTCCAACCTGAATGATTCTATGCTTCTGTGATCTTTGTGTCAACTGATTTGAAAGGACATCCAAGAAGCAGCTTTATTAATACAGTGAAATATAAGATTATTCTTTTGGTTATTTAATTTTTTCCCTTAAGTTATTTACCGCTGATTCTTTTGGTTATAGACTTCTACGAAAAACTATTCTACTTTGAAAGCAGTTACATTGTTACCAAAAAAAGAAAGAAATTAAAAAGAAGATCCAAACACAAATACTGGTTAATAACACTTTAATTATAGATCTTAAAACACATGAAAATTTCACCAAAAGAGACTTTACTTGAGTCCCATCTTGTTACAAAGTTAGCATTTCCATCAGATAACAGTTGTTGGTTGGATGTGGTGAGAAAGGCAAGGTTTCACCAGCTCTGCTATGAGTCTCTTGCACTGTCACAGGCAGAGGCAGGAAATAGGGCTGGAAACATTTGTACACACAGCTCCCAACAAGGTCCCAAGAACCGTGTCTTCATATACTACAAATAATGCAGGCCTGTTGAACATGCATACATCACTAATATAGGTGACTCAGAGGTGGCTTGCATAGCTCAACCATATTCTTCTTTAAGTTGTAAATCTCACACAAGGTTGCCCTTCCTTTTCATGAAACATGCAGCCTGCAAAAAGCCTCCCTATCCCAAGAAATGCTTTGAAGAAAGTTCTGTTTAAACCTTCTTTCCTACCTGGCCACTTTGCTCATATGTAAAATGAGTTGCTGTTATGTGTTTCCATGCTGAAAGAACAAACATTACCAAAATGATATGGAAAGACTTACTTTAGAGTAAGGCAAGAGATAAATAAAGAACAGAGGAAAAATTCCTGTTGGAGAGTACAGAGGATACAGACTTATATGCAAAGTGATCATCTGGTCTCTAACCAAAGGGACAACTGCCACCCCGAGATGCCATGCACCCTGAGCTGCTGTGGAAAAATCCCAGAGTCACAACAAAAACATAACTGCAGACACCATGGCTTTAGGTCCCATGGAACAAACTCATTTTCATGCTTTTGAACAAGATGGAGCAGAAATAGAAGCAAAGTAGCACTCACTTGAAGAGACATTATTTTTACAACGAGAAAACAAATCAAGAATAATTAGAAAACATGAGTGGTTTAAGATGTTAACTGTCTCCCCAGCAGAGTGTAATTAATGTCTCCTTTAGGTTTCTAAGGGCATCAGACTCCAGTTAGTTGCTGGTCTGTACATCTGTAAGGCACTCAGCAATCTGCAGTGCCCTCAGCTTATTTCTGTTGGCTTTGCACTTGAGCATGAATTACATCATGGAACAAGCTCCATCTACATGCCAGGTTGTGTAAACTGACACAAAAATGAAACCATTCAAAACTGTTTAATTTTACCTCCAGAACCTACCAAGCAGAGCATTTTTTTAAAGCACATCATATTCTGAACACAGAAGATGTACACTCCCCTGTTCAGTCCTGAGTGACAAAGAAAAGAAAGGCAGTTACAGGGTTTTGTACTGATGTTCTACAACAACTACAGCTTGTTCATTTTTCAGACCATGGGGTTAAGGGCCCAGAGCTATATATGCAGGTTGTAAAGTGTTTTGCCAATTGACAAGGGTCAACAGAAAGGGCACAGACACCAATAAATATCATAGGCTTAAAGTACACGGAAATGTTGTCTCTAAACAGGCCAGCTACAGAGTTTCTCTGGTGTAGTACAGTGGAAACTGTCTGCCTGGTAGTCAGGATTCAGGAGACCTGGAGAAAATGAGAAAACTTGGAGCAGCTCTGAAGGGGAATACACCTGCAGTGTTACTGACCTAAGCAAATAGAGGAAAAGTTTTCAGATCTCTCATTTCTCCATCCAGTCCTTTCCAGTAAGAAGTCTGCACCAGGGCCTTCTTTGTCTTTTGCCTGTTTAGGTCCTTTCCTTCCCTTCCCCTCCCTCCTTCTCCACTTGTAGAGTGGGATTGTGTTCCATGGGATTGGCATAACTAATCATAAACTTGTTCCTTCCACTCCCAGATATGTACTCCCTTCATACCTTCCTTCCATATCTGACCCTATCTTTTATCTGCTGTGTTCCTCCTCATTTATACTTTTAGAGAAATATTTACTGATACTCCCTACTCCAGTTAAATCCTCTCTTCTTTCCTCAACTCCTCTCTGTAATTTACATGGTATTTGCAACCCACATCCTGTTCCCTTGCTCTTTACCTCTTTGTTGTGTCTATCCTGGCAATGGATTGTGAGCTATTAAAGGACTTCATGTCATTCAGACCTCCCATTCACAATAACATGATAAAAAGGGTTCTAAGTTGCCTCACATTAGCTTTCATTTTAAACTATCCAAAGGACAATTTTTTAATTTTGATGGGTGCCCCTGAGCACGTCAGCTGCTTCAATAAGTTCTGTGAGACACCTGATTTAGTCCTTCATTGCCCTTCTCAAGTGCAGAGAAGTATTGCAGCATCACATACTACCTTTCCAGAGGTGTTGGCACTGCTATGGGCATCTGCCTTTGAGCATGGGGAAGACAGGCAGACCTCTAGTTCGCTACGTGTATGTGCTAAGGGCATAGCAGATTCCATTTGAGGAAAGTATTTCTTTTTGTGACCTTCAGGTAAGTTCTTACACAGGAGCTACTGTGTGCTGTGCTTATGGGAGGCCCCTCAGGCCCACAAAAGAGCATTCAGAGACAGGGAGTGTTGAAGAGCAGCTGCATCTCCAGGAGTCACCCCACAGCTCTCAGCCTGCCTCTGGCACTGCAGAGCCTGAGCACCCCATGCCCCTGTGCTGTACCTGAAGGGTAATGGAGCGGAGGGAAAGAACAAACACACAGACCTGCAGCCAGTGCAATACCTGTGCAGTTCAGCAGCGCAACTCTGTGACAATTATTAACAAGCCTCCTGATTTCCAGCTGATGATTTAATTCCACAGCATCAATGTGTTACCTAACCTCAGTCTGTCTTGGTGTGTATACATGAGCTCTCTACTCAGCCTTTTGTTTTCTATTGACAGGTTTATAGCATGTCTTTGGATAGTGTTCCTACAATTAAGCACAGAAAATTTGCCAACTTAGTTCCCACAGAGATATGAACCTGATTCGGAACATATCACGTGCTCTACCTGCTTCTGTATTTTCCATGTATTTACTTCCTCAGCACCATTTGAAATACTTTCAACCTCCTTACTTGTAAATTGAGCCATGAAAAATGAAGGTGGAATTCAACAGCTGCATTTTGCAGCAGACAGCTGAAGGAAGGAGGGAAGCAAACTAGTACAGAAAAAGCAAGTCATAACCCTTTTTAAAAAAACAAACAACCACACATTCATATGTTTTAGTAACTGGAAGACATTGCTAGTAGGCATGGGGATATGTTGGTGATTTTGATGCCTGCTGGTAAAAAGAGCAAATACTTTTTTTTTACCCCACTGAAGTCCTTTACAGGTCATAAACTCTAAATATGTCATCAGCAGACATCACACATTGGCATTTCCTGAAGGAAGAATGAATATAGAGCATTTTCTCAAAGTTGTGATAAATTTCACTTAGAACACAGTTAAACTTCACTGGAAATGAGAGTCACTCTCTAGCCTTGAGAAATCTCTTGTTCTCTAGAAGACATACTGTTTGGGTTTTTTTTTAACGTATTCATAGCGTACTTCTTTATCTCTGAACAATTTTTATTCTGTGTCAGCAGACTGGAATTATATACTTCCCATAGGGAATGAAATACACCTGCAAGTTACCAAGTAAAAGATATGATTCAAGATTCTGGACTAATAGATAAAATAGCGGGGAAAAGTAAAGGAACAAATGTTGAGTACTTAGCATGCTGGTACACAGGCACAAAAATAATCTTGATTAATATTTTCAGGTAAGAAATTTCTGCAAGTTCCCCATCATATAACTTCATGCTCTTTAGTTACTTATTTCCAGCTGCTTTCTCCCAAATATGTCAGTCAATCCACATTTCCACTGGGGGGAAAAAAAAAAAAGTTGAACTTAAGAAAAAGGCAGAGATGTGAAGTTTTTGTACAACAACATTTGTAAACTAAAAATGTTTATATTTTCACCTTTCAGAACTGGGAATAGGGTGGAAAAAAAGCGGAATCTGTCCTTCCATATCTATCACCACATATGAAACGTGCATTTAATAACTTGTTATTATTTTTAACTCGTTGTTTTACTAGTGGTTAAGCAAGTGTGGCCCAAAACAAAGTGAAACACAGAAAATTGTCGGCCTGGGCAAGCAGCCATTTTGTATTAACAAGGACGAGATTAACAGCAAAAGAATCAGAGGTGGAGCTTTTTGAAAGCTTGTCAGATCTTTGTTTCACGTAAGCAGAGTAATGTGTGGGTGGTAAAAACCGAACACTTGCTGTAGGCAAACTTGAGATATTCAACTCTAGAGATCAGTTACCTACACATTTTTTGTTGTATCTGTATTATTGTGATTGATTAAACAAGAACCTGAGGCAAATAATCTGTGGATAAAGAATCTACTAGTGGCTTTAATAAAAAATGAAGAAATCCCAGGATCATACAAACTGGTTTACCCTGACTGTCTGAGAGTTCATCAGCTCTTCTACAGTTGAACTCCCTCAGTTTTGTCATGATTGGGAAGGTCATGAGATCACTGATGTTTATGACATCACTAGTACTTGTTTAATCAAGCAGAAAAAATACTACCATTAGACTGCTGTTCATTTAAATTAATCGTTGCAATTCACAAAGAGAAGTGTTTACTAATGTTATATTCCCTCAACAGACATACTGATGGACTTCTAATTTTTTTCCAAACTGTTAGAAGTGTCCCATGGGATTCACATAAGTAATCATAAACATCATGAGATTCTCTAATGTTAGAGGCTTAAAATTTGTTTGACATTGAAGGTAAGGACCTGTAGTGATTTTCATTTCTTCTGAAACTGATAATCTGAATTTAGTTAACTTTAGCCAAGCTCTTTGTTGGTAGATGTTTTTAAAGAATTGAGCTTTGATATCTTTAGTTCAGTTGTAAATGATGCCCATTCCTGAGAGCATTTTCAAGTTCCTACACTTCAGTAATTCACAGGAACTCAACAGCAATGCTAGTGTGTCTGAATCTTGGCAAGATTTACACATGAGACACTTCAATAAGCCAAATGATTTTATAAAGGGTCAAGCAACTGATGGTTATGATACACTTCAGCAAGATGATGTTAAAAAGACAGACATTGTCGCTACAATCTCCTACCAGTAAAAAAAGAATAAGTGTTCCCAAAAAAACTAACCATTTGCAGTGTGGCAGCCGCTGTATCCAGAACTAGGACCCAGGACTTCATCTTTGCTCTCACCACCCTCCACCCAATACTTGAATAGCTAATTAAATGGGGATGCATCTACTAGTGTACACACAATAATGGGTTAGGGTAAATGTCTGAGTGCAGATGGACAATGCAACTAAGCCAGTCTAGTAGCTGGCCGCCTCCAAAGTGGCCAGAGCTGCTTCTTGTGCCCACTGTACCCATTGGGGTGATGTGGGCATACTGTCTCACCAGTGTCCTGAAGCAGTAGGCTGGCAGATGTTGAGTGCTACAGAAACAATGGGGTCACTTGCTGCTGGTGGCCCTCTGGGCACTGGGACAGCAGTAGCTGGCAAGACATGGTAAAAGCATGTAGGCAGGGGCAGGTAGAGCAAAGAAACACTCCTTTAGGCAATATCAGGCCTTCAGATAGCTTCAGCTCCTTCTTTAAACCATACAAATATCCACAGGGATAGTTTTAATTCCACATGCTTGGAAGTGCAAATCAATTTGTATTGTTTGCTAGTGGACAGCTAGAAACCAGCCTTTACATTTCCTCTGCTCTGGGCTCACTTTCTCTATTTTTATCTGATGTCCTTGTTTCCTCATGTGCAGCACATTTGCCAGGTACAAGCATGTTCACCGAGGTCCCATTCCTAGGGAGCAGAACCAGCTTATTTAAATCAGACCCACTGTCAGGCCCATCCCCAGCTCTGCACACAAGAGACCTGAATTTTCTTAAATGTGGCATTTCCAGGTAGGATCTACCCAGAGTGTTCCATGTTCAATACAGCAAAATGCTAATCAACACATGTAATTAATTAGCATCTATATGCAGGACCTGAGGCCTTAATTAACATTCCTCTCTGATTAAATTATCACTGATGATTCCAAGTCTCAGGTGAAACTCAGTGTTGGAAGCTTTTAGTACTTTATCTTCCACCCCCCTATCTCCCAGGACTTCAAAGTGAACAAGAGGTCCATTTCTCAAATCCAGTGGAACTTTGCCATGCCCCTTTTCTTCTCTGACTATACCATCTGTAGCAAAAATCCTATATGTAGCAGTTTTGTCTGTTTCATAGTCTCTTGATGTCACCAGACCTCTGTGAGTTAGTTTTATAAAAGGCTTAGATGCCAGCTCATTATTTTCAATGTTAAAAAGTCACTGGTTTTATATTTGTAGCCTTTCACAACAAAGATAAAGAAAGACAGCCTCTGTAGTAACGTGTACAAATAACTTCGGTGACTCGAGTGAACAATGTTAATTGTAACTTTTTGCTATCCTGTCCCTCAAAGTCAATTCTCTTGCCTTAAAATTCCTTTTACTGTTTCATTGTCATAGTTTGTATCTCCTGTTGTATTTCTGTCACCTATCTCCCAAGCAGTTCAACCTCTGAAAAGCTAACTAGCTGTAAAAGTAGCAAAATCTGCATCTGTAATTTGATCTATTTTCTCAAAATCAGCATGGTTTTATACAGCTAAAAATCAAAAAGCATTCTAAATTATTACAGAAACTTATGTGTTAGTATGTTGCACTTTGCTAAAATCTGGACATTTCCTTTTCAAAAATGAGGGTAGGCATAATCCTGCCCAGCCACCTCATGTGACAAACAAATGTGTCCAAGTATTGGATGAAGAACTTGGAAAACTAGCAGGCTGAGATGATTAGTAGTGCAGAAAGAGGTATTTACTCCTAGGTTCTCAGCCAAACTTCTTGCTGCCTAGAAAAGCATGATGGCTTTATAGCTGACCTCAAGCTCTAAAGTCTGTGTGATTAATTTATTTTGCTGTGTTATCACCTCCTTTAAGGGGACTAGCTTAGGGTAAAACTCATCATAATGGGTCCCTAACATCAAACTTTTAGAAATGCTGAAATAATAGGAACATCCAGAGGTTTCTTATTTTTATAAGGCCACATACAATATAAAAAAAATCTCATTTCAGCAATGTAAAATGGAAAGGTTTTCAGTACAGAGGTTTTCTTTTCTATAAAATAAAGACAAGATCATATCTTTATCTCTCAGATTAAATGCATATTGAGAAATGCACTTGGGTACTCACAGAGAATTTGTTACAGATATGCAAAGATTTTTGTACAAAAGGGTATATTTAGATCATTAGTGAATATGAAGAAAACTGATTTGGTCTAGCTGATAACTTCTGCTGATTTGCAACTTGCAAACGTTTTTGAGGTTTTGATTCTAGTCTTTGGAACTGTGAAAAATAAATGTTTCTAAATCTTATAAATTTGCATAAGGTGGGGAGACAAATTTCTTTCTCTGCTTATCTCTATCTCCATGTGAATTGTCCTTCACCTTTTAGCTCATCTTTATGCTAGATGTATTTCTTTTTCAACTTTTTGTAGGCCTTTACAGCTACTCAATCTTAATAAATTTCATTGTAGCTTGCTACTGCAGCCCTGTAAAGGAAAACAAGCGTACAGGTTTAGTAATTAGTAGCTTGCATCAGAGTGAGGGAAAGTAACAACTTGTTACAAAATCTGGCTGAAAAACAAGAACATACCTCCCGCTTGATATGGTATCAGTGTAGCTCACAATTAGAAAACAACTTCATAGAGGATTTATTTGCTCAGAAAGTGTTTTTCTGGGAAAAGAAGGAAAAAAGCCAACAACCAATAGCATTTGCTACCTTTGAAAAGATACAAGTTTCTATGAAAGGCAGGAGACTAAATATGTTTTATCCACTATCTTAGATTTTCCTGAGGTATAACAATAGCCTTCAAGCAAGCATTTTGCTACACCTTTGGGTGGACCTTTTGGGGCACTTTTCATTGCTTACTTCCTGACAAGAAATATTGGCTAGCAAGCAGAAGTGGCAGAGAGGAGGAAAGGTAAAGTAGGTTCCCAAGGTAGAAGATAAAATGTGGGAAACAGGTAGATGGTTCCTCATAGTCAGGAAATGCTGTTTACTGGTCTGAGTTTGGCAAAGGAAAGGATTGTGTGAGGAACAGATGGAGGTATATCCCCTCTTTTTCATCTGTGGCCTACCACACAACCAGAAGCTACTACTGCCTGTAGTACCTCAACAAACAAAGACAATTCTGCATGATGCTGCCTCCTTTAATGCAGACTGATGTTTGACAGCTGATATGCAAAAAGTTCTGGGCTGAAGAGATTCAGATTGGCTTTCCCCACGTAGTTAGGGCTGGTGGCTGCTGTTAACCTGTTTACAAGAGCTTTGTGGCTCTGCCTGCCCAGTGTGGATAATACACATCTTTAAAGTACTCATGCCTGATTTTTGGCAGTGTAGTTAGAGCTATTTGTGTTAGAGCTATTATTCAGCACTTCCTAGAGCAGAATATAGTCAAACACCTTCTGCAGTAAATATACCCTTAAGAGGCTTGGGGTGTAAAGTGAGATCTGCATGACATGTTCTCATTAAACCTCTGTGTTGCTAAAGTTGATTGATGAGTCCTCAAAGAAGGGCATAGATCCCTGCCCCTCCTTTACAAGCACTTCCTACATGATTGATAGTTGAGTCAGTGTTATGTTAAAGAGTCGCTGCACTACAAACCTTAGCTCAGAGCACTCATCAGTTACTGGCCAGGAGCATTTTCCTATCAAACTGTGAGCATATGAATCTGAAATACTCTTGCTGCATTACCCACACAAGATCCCTAGTCAATTCTGAGAGCAGCCAAAGTCAGGCAGTAAGTCTTATTGTCAGAAACTGATTTATGCTTGCTTAACAGAGAGCCATAGCTAGGTTAGGGAAGTGCTGGACAAATTTCTAATGAGAAAACACCTCAAAAGCAGTGTCAAGAAGACACTTAAAAGATCAGTGGTTAAGGTTGGTGACGGAGGTTACCAATAGTTTTCTTCAGTCACTGGTGGCTGAGAAAGAACTTGAAAGAAAGAAAAAAAAATACTACTTAAAGATGGCAAGGATAAGCCTGCATATCCTTGACCCTTCTATCTTGCTCTGAGGGATGATCCCTCAGTTCACACTGCCAAACCTAGGATAGTCTTAAACTATGCTAAAGACATCATGGATCAGGTGGTCCCTCAAGGCTAAGGAAAGGCAAAAAGGCAAACTCTGATGCTCTGTTCCATACCTGCCATATTGAGGTCAAGGGTCAAAGGCAACATGTTTTCTATGAAATGACCAGTAGGGTATGGTCTTTTTTGCAGGACAGCAAAATAGTAGTTGGTCAGAAGCACTTGGCTGTCCTAATGATGCTCCTTGGCAAACATTTTGGTTTGACAGCAGCATGCCCTAATGAGATGCTGAAAGATATCCACAAAAGCCTCCTTTGCTGAGTAAGTATTTTTGTTGGACATTGTGATACAGCAATATGATGGGTCCCATCTGCAATACCATCCTTGCCTGTACATGGATAAGTATGTGTTTAATCCAAGTAATCCAGATCTTTGACATGGACTCAATCATTTCAAATTCATGTGATATGTGAAAACAAGACCTGTGTCAGACTGACCTACCCAGAACTTTCTGGAACTCCTCAGGTTCCAGCCCTGAAAAGCTGATTTCCTTTTGCCTCTTAAATTGCTCTTCCATGTTGGGACATGACCCACATGCACACTCACTCAGTTTCACCCTTTTATTTCTCTGTTCCTTTGCCACGTAGCTCAGATATTCCCTGATTTATTACCAGGAAACCAACAGGTGCTTGACAGATGGCAATTTGCCTGCTATTAATTGCTGGGAAACTGCTCACTCAGAGATCTTATCCCTTCATTTTCTACTTCTTATACTAATTGGCATTCCTGATTGGTGATAAGGAAGAAGAATAATTAGATATGTATGGATGGAGTGTCTTGATTGATGCAATGTACACAGCAAATGTGCGGCAACAATTACAACTGCACAGGAGCTGGCAGGGAGCTTTGCACAGAGGTTGGTGCATGGTATTCAGACAGGCAGAGAGCTTGTGCATTACCATCTGTCTTTCCAGAGCTACCTAGGGTATCTGTGAAAGCCAGAAGGTATCACTGTAGAAGGTATTAATTAACATTGCCCAGGTCCAGTTGGAGAATGGACTTGGGCTTTGGGAGAAGGAAGCCTCCAAAGTCCTTTAAACATATTAAGCAGGCCCATTACCAGCGGCCAGTAACAAGCTGTTAGCTGCAGCCTATTGATCCCTAGTGGAGCAGCATCTGTGCACATCTCCTGACACCTTTCTCTGAGAGGGGTAATCCCTGACATTTCTGCAGCTGTTGTTTTTGCACTTACTGTGCGGACACTGCAGGCATCAGCCCCCAAGGCCTATATGCTCTGGGCTGTGCTCACAGTTCCTGCCTGTCAAGCCCAGGCTCTGCAGCATGGGTGGCATTTCAATTGGCAGCAATCAATTTCATAAGCCCCAGTACACATCTGCTCTGCTAACACAAGTCAGAGGAGATCACGAGCGGGCAGGACCACAGAAATGAACAACAGATGGGGCTGTTCAGGAAAAGGAATGTTTCTCAACAAGAGCCTTCAGAAATATTTATTTTATGAACAAAGATTATTATCTTTTAATTTGTTATGAAAAAAAAGAGAAATATTATTGCTTTGTGTCACTGTTTCAGACTTCTCTGCTGTGATAAATGTATAATGAATAAAAATCTGGAATTAGGCTAGGTCAGAGAAGAAAAGTTTCCTGAATGCTGACCACTGGGATTTTAACAAAAAGGGAAGTAGCATGTATTTTTGCTTGGGTTTGAATGTTTTCAAATGGAATTCAACATGCTTTTAAGGTAACAATAATGTGAAAGTGGAACTCCCTCCTGGACTGAACGCTCAGAGATCTGTGGAAAGGCTGCCTCAGTTTTGTTAATACTCACTCACATTTACAAATTACTGTCCTTTTTATATGTTCACACCCCTTTTGTTTTGGTTTTCTGTGATCCTTTCTCTGAGCAGCATTGCTGACAAGATCGTTGACCCCAATGGCGACTTCAAAGCCAGTTGTATAGAGTTTCAGCAAAACACCAGGTTCCAGTTCACATCCAGAAATACTCTTCCAAGAAAGAACAATTCTGGGAGCCTGTCTCAGCTCATTTTGAAATAGAAATATATCATGTGATTATACATATACTCATCAAAGAAGCTCACATGGTACAGGCTAGATATTAAATATCAGGACACATTTAGACACAAATTACAGACCAAAGAATAAAGAGGTGTTTGAATGAAATACATGACCATTTGAAAGCAAATGAAAGGACAGAGTTCTTCTAGCTACCAGTCTCCAGACAAATATTCATTTCCTCTTAAAGGTGATGACAGAAGTAAATTGACTGCTACTGCAAAATGAAACAAAACAAAACCATTTCGAGAAGATGCAACAGTCCATCAGCTAATGAAGTCCTACAGTTTTGTGTGGTCCTGTGTTATGGAAGAGTTTAAATTCTGGCCTTTGTTGTCTTTATGGATTTAATACTAAAAACAAGTGGAAAAGAAATTCACAGTGAAGCAGAGACACACAGATATGTAGTTCTTTCCAGGTCAAATGAATGCATTTACTTAACTTCTGTGAACACCTCGGTTTCCTCCCAGAATTTTCAAACTTCTTCTCACATATCCTTAGCATTCATCTTGCTT
>JAVFHW010071856.1:15707-54665 GCA_032159205.1 Eurystomus glaucurus suahelicus | reverse complement strand
TCCTGCAGAAATATGTTTACATTGGAAAGGAACCATTGCTAGAGATCCTGAGAGATTCATTACTCATATGGCTGGGAGTCCTGCTCTGTTTGAAGCTTCCTATATAAGTGTTATTCCAGCCCTTCTCTTGGGCTTCTTAACCATTGTCTTCATAATGGGCTTGGTCTGTGCCCTCTCCAAAGCTACAGGCTGCACACAGGAACACAGCCAAACACTTGTGCTCTGCCTTCCTGAATTTCTTGTTTTCTGCATGAAAAAGGAGTCCATAGAAAGAAAAAAGCATTTAGGCTGCAGTCCAGGAGGTTTCTGCTGCACAGGACCTGACTGCAGTGCCAGGATGCACGATACCTGGCTTGGTCTCACAAAAGCATCAACAGTCCCCAAGGAAACTCATTTTTTTTCCCTTCTTGTTCGTTCTTTATTGAATTCACTTGTTCTTCAGTCATGAAACAGCTATCAATCTCTTCATACTCTGTGTGCAATAGTTTGAGGACTTGATTTTATTCCAGACCTCAAGCCACAGCAAAATCTAAACACTAACAGTGCCCAAGACCTTATGGAATTAAAATTTATTTATACCCCTATATTTACTATTTCAGACACACAGTGGTTCACGGTTGTTTTAGTCTTTAACTAAAAGAGTGTTTTCAAAGCATCTGGGTCCTGGCCTAATGCTAGTACAGGGGAAATTAGATGATCACAGTGATAGTAATTTATATCTAGGGCTTTAAGTCAGATGTGGTTGTTGTATTCTCAGTCTATCTGTCCTTATGGACTTTTCAAAAGACGAAAAAGCAGTGTGGGAACAATTTGCTTGAAAAGCCACTGGTTTTTTAGTCAGAACATTCAGGGGGTTTGCTCAATTTTCATTCAAATGTAAAAAAAAAAAGAAAAAAAAAGAAATTGCCAGCCAGTGTGACTGTCTGGATGTTGCAGTGCTGGGGTATCTAGGCACACACTTGAGTTGTCAGATTCAGTTTTCTTTCAACTCCCTTTGATTGTATCAGTCAGGACCAGTTCACATTGCAGCTGTGCTGGCAGTGGCAGGCTTTTCAGGGAAGTCCTCCTCTCTATGTGACTCAGGGATTATGGAACGGGAATACCTTTGACAGATTAACAGTCAGTCCCCTCTCCCTTGCAGAGCTCTCTCCAGTCCTGCCCCTAGCACAGAGCCCAATGTGCTGGTGCGGGAGAGCTGGGAGACAGCATGGGTCACAGTGCAGTGGACTGCAGATTTATTCTTCCCTCACCACTTCTGCGGGGGGCAGTTCAGCTGTGTGTAAAGGAGAAGAAGGACTTTGGTCCGGTGTGATCATGATCTGTCAAACGCAATTCCTTGTAGTGATAGTGTCAGCAAAGTGCAGTGTAATCAGTTGCTCTCCTTGAATGTCTGAAACACCCTGAAAAAGAAACAAAGAGAAAATGTGACTGCCAAAATATGACTGTCAAGACACAGTAATTTACTCCTTTATATATCAGTTTTTTATTTTCAGTCATGAAAATAACATAAAATGTACAGAAATTACCAAAACACCTCTTAATTTCCATAATAAAAAAATTAAATAAGAGAGTATTTCTTTTTTATTTTCTTCCCAATAAATTTACTTTGGCATTGTGCATATACCTTGGCTGTTCACTTTCCACATACACTCACAGAGATCAGTTTTTCAGTTGCAAGCAGGCATGGAAGTTTTTGTAAGTTCACACCTAAGCCTGCATGAAGTTTAATAATACTTAAAAAAAGCTCATGATGACATACTGGTTTTCACTTCAACTAATCTCTTTTTCACTGGTAATGTTTCTAGAAGTACTTCACTCTCAGCCTTAGAAATTCTATGTCATGTCCAGAAGGCATTTCACCATTTCATATTTTTCTTTCTAGAGGGTTTGTTGTGACCACCCAAATTTGTAACTTCTTTGAAGTTGGGATTTTCCTAAAAATAAAACTCCAGAAAGTAATTTTTTTTAGTATGTTCAATATTCTACAATTTTTTTCTCACAACCATATATCTTCTATGGAATAGAAACTGCTGCTTCGCAAAGACCTCTGCTAACTACTATCATTGCTTGCTAAAATATTGCAGGTGTAACAGTACAAAGCACATTCAGACTGCATGAAAATAGTACTGAAAATGATAAGTCATGATTTTGCCCTGTATTGTGGTTTCATTGGTACCTGCACAAATTGCTGAACACTGGAAAAATTTAACCCTCCCAATTTGTTTTCCTCAACCACGCTAGTTGTGTTTGCACAGAGACAATGCCATCAGTTACAACTAGTTCATCACAATAGAGCGGTAAAGCTTGCTTTTTATCTTGTAAATTAATCCTGACAGAAAAAGAAGTACTGGAAATGTTTTCTGAGGCTTCACAACAAGCAATGCATAAGTAGAACTGTATCCTCCTTTGGAATTTTGCAAATGCAAAAGACAAGGTCAAATTCCCCTGCTACATTTATGGACTTGCTCACTTCTGCTGGTAATGCTTTGTGAGCCTCAATTGTCCAAAGCAGCAAACAGAAACACGGGCCTGATCTGGCAGAGGCTGACAGAGCAGCAGCACCAATCTCCTCCTGGGTTTAGTGAGGCTCCTCCTCAATTTAGTGAGGCTGAAGGGGCAAGCCCAAAGCTCCCTGTGAAGGAAGACATGGAATGACTTTAAGAATCTACCCCCTTAGCTTCAGGAGTATGATTCTGACCTAACATGCCCCAAGAGGCAAAGAAGCTCATTTAGGCAGGCAATTAATGCAAAAGCTTTTTATCACTTTTATGCATACAGCAAAATTACATCCATGGCTTTAAGGTACTTCTACTTTTGAGTGGATAACATCATGTTCCCATTTACTCAGTGAAGAACCTATATATTACATGCAAATGCGTAGAATATAAAGGAGAGTGGATCAAATCCACTCTGAGAGTGAAGTATACTATATTTATATATGCGTACAAATATATATGTTTTATACATGTATTTTATAAATACATCCTTTCTCCTCTGTTCTGGCAAAGCTTTTCATATCTTTGTCTCCAAGTTGTTAAGTTTTATCCAGTTAACAAGAAGTGTGACATTAAACAGACCTTACACCACAAAAAACATTGGAACTGAAATACATGAGGTTATTCCTTACAAAAATAGTCTTAGAAAGTTCAACCCTTGTTCAAATCACTGATCCACTGCAAGATAAACTCATTTTAGCTGATCTAGCTCTTCTCTGCACTTTGCCAGTATTTCATCTCTCCCTGTGAAAACAACAACAAAATATTTTCTTCTATCAACTGAGAAAGGTTATTTCATCTGTTTCTGTGCTGCATGGACAGCTCCTTTTTCAAATTGAATGCTACAGTTTAAAGAACTGAGTACTAGTCCCTTGAATAGTCTGTCTACCAAAACCTTATCTTCTATTGCAGTAGCTACTAAACCTGACAGAGCAATGTGACGTACAAGTAGTGAGGTTATTGATGGTAACTTGTAGGCAGTAAAGACACTGAATGGAAGCCAAGTAAAAAGAAGCCTTTTCCACCCCCATCTTCCATATTATCTGTCAAAGACCTATCAGGAAAACAGCTGCCAATCTCTTTAACACTGCCTCCGATTTGGTTCAGCCTTTGGATGAATACTAATTTATTTATTATTATGAACCTAATTTATTTATTATTTGTCACTGGTGACATGTAATTGATCACATGGGGATAATTCAAATGGGTATTTCCTCACTGGATCAGATGACTAGCCATTTTCTTTTAATTTACAAAGTTAAGAAGAAGTAATGCAAGTTATTAACATAGGAGGAACCCTGTCAATTCTTTTAAAAGTTGTGCAGAACAGCTGCATCTTTGCTCTAGCAGCAGGAAATGGAGAATAGGACAAAGCTGCACGTGACAGTGAACCACGTGGTGAAAGAGTGCAAGTACTCTAATGTTTTTTTTTTCATTTAATCATCAATAATCCGTGCTGCATCAGTCACAAAAAACAAAGCTCATTTTGGAGTTAAAGAGGAGCTAAAATTCTGCTGGGAACTAAACTTAGGTCCTCTCCTTTATACCAATTAGACCAGGAGTCTTCCCCGCTCAAGAAACACCATTGATTCAGAGTGTTGCTTCAATCTCAAGAAAGAGCAAACAAAGATGAGAGAAAGTCTTTTGCTCTTGTACTTCTTGTTCCTTAACCTAGCCATGATTGGGAAGCATGGAGAGAGGTGTAGTGACAATGGGTGTGTTAATAGGTCTGCAAAAGATACTGTCTCCTTTTAGGATCTTTCACGTCCCTCTGCCTCTTGACTCTCTACGTCACCTGGCAAGCTATTAACTCTCCCCAAGGGCCCATTAGGATTTGCAATACCTGAAATGCATCAAACTTGGCCAGCTCACAGAATTATCTGATGATATAAATTCTATGTGCTGAAATATGTGGAGAAGAGGCTTCCAATTTCAGGCTAAGCAATATAAGATCATGAAAAAAGAAAACACATTCATTGGCAAGGAATAAGTGGCTGTGACATAGGAAAGGAATGAAGTGTTTTAGCTGTCCAGCTTTTTACTGCTTACCATAATGATAGTCTCTGGACAGACACTTAGCATTATTGAAAACTCTGGCATGATTTACCAAGTGACCACAATCCGAACAATGTCTTCTCTTATTGCTGTAAGGACATAAAAAATTCATAGCTAATATCTGTGATTTGTTATCATATGGGTGGATCTGGAAGGTTCTAAGGCTTCTGCTATCTACAATTAATTTTTCCCATTGCAACAATCTAAATCCTCCCAAACACAAACAGTTTGCACTTAATTAATTTCAAGCCCTTAAGTTTATAGACATGCTGTTGTGCATAAAGCAAAGCACAAATGTAACTGTGATGCTGGATCTTGGCCACTGATTCTTTGCCTAGAAAATCTCTGACTTGTTACAGAGGAGCCCAGAGCGTGACCATTTTGGCCAATGCACAAATATTTTAGCTAGGAATGTGGCTGTGACATCTCCTGAGAGCTATGCACAGCCTCCTCCTTGCTCCCTTCTCCCTTTTGCGCTGGGGTGAGGACCTCCATGGTATGATCTGCTAGCAAGGAGTGTTGAGGCAGTGGTGGTGGTATCACTCCATGTTCTTGCCACAGCACATCTGGAAAGCAGAGCCCAGCCTTTCAGGAAAGTAGCAGACATGGAAAGCAAGCACCCAGCAAGGCACGGCAGCAGGACCCAGGGAAAAAAGCAATTATTTTTCTATAACTTATTTTATTTATCTAATCAAGCTCTTCATTCTGGCCAGAAATCTTCAAAACAAATACAACAACAACATAAAAAACCTGGAAACAAAATTTCCTTGTCTGGGGGAATGATTTTGATGTTGCTTCTTAAAAGAGAGGGGAAACAACAATGAAAAAATAAACTTCTGTTAAAAAAGTCTGTTTAGTCTGAAAACTAAAAATCATATCTCAGAAGACTGTTTCAACATGATTTCTTTTCTAGGCCTGCTGGTTCCTACCGTTTGCACTCTGGTTATTTACCTCGTGCCATAAATCAGATAATCACAATATTTTATAAGAACAAGGAAGAACTCTAAGGCCCCACCTAATCCAGACAGATGATGTCACTGGCTGTGGTAATCTCAGACCATCATCTACCATCAATCTCGTAATTCAATTACCATGCCTATTATTTCGTCAACTATACTTACGCAGCACATATCAAAACCTACTTGGAAAACAGAATCTATACATGATCACAGCTGGAGTGTAGAAAATAAGAGGGAAGGGTAGGGAGTGGCTGTGGATCGCAGGGGGAGGAAGAAAACAGAGGATAAATGGGGGAAAGGGAGGCAGGCTGGTCGGCTGTGTGCTTGGGTTCTAGGAAAGCTATAGAGGTTTCTCTGTGTCAGGTAAGTCATGCAAAGATTTCTGCCAAGAGTGTGCAAGCTGGGTGTATGATATGGAAAGGCAAGTAGTCACACTGTTGTTTCATATTTAACAATGATAAGGATCTCATTAAAAGAAATTGAAATTAATCCAGTCTTCTTTCTGATTTTTTAAAGGTTCTTCACACTTTAATGGAAGTCCACAATTCAACTGTTTAAATCTAGTTTCTGCCTCTCCTCCTTCTTTTTTTTTTTTTTTTCTTTTTTTTTTTTTTTTGTTAATAAGGAAAGCATTTTATTTTATATACTAATATTTATAAGAAAGTCTACATGCTAGAGCACAGCTTTGTGGCCAATATCAAATCCTTCTGTTGTGCAATTGTAGGACACAAGAGGTCCTAGCCAGAGAAGAAGACTGCAAATAAGAAAGCAGAGTGCACAATCCACTGGTGAATTGTGAGTGAGGCAGAGGGAACAGCAGGATAAATTATGGGAATCAGACTGATGAACATAATTTTAGTTATTTATAAGTACCAAATTATTTGAAGAATAAGGAACAGTAATATGCATCAATAGAGTAATTTATATCACCATAGCACCAGGCAGAATGAACAACACTAGCAACCTATCTGGATGTCCTATGTCTCTACTTGATCTGTTTTCCATTGCTATGGAGGAGACTGGAAAATGAGCAACAGTGACTCCTAAATGTTCAATTTTGGGCAAGTCCTGCTTCTCACAAAGTTAACAGACACTGGGCATCTGTTAACTCTCCTGCTTACATGGATCAGACTGCTATTCTTCCTGCACCTCACACCTCTGAGAAATTTGCACAGAGGTACTAAGTGATTTGCCAGAACACAGTGACTTCACAGTGTGCTCAGCATTACAGTCAAGAAGTTGTATATTTCCAGTCCAAAATCAGGACTTTTACTCTGTTATTTCTCATGGAAAGTCTCAAATAAAGAAAACCCGAACCACTACCAAACAATAACTCAGGTTAGATTCACACATTTTAGAAGATTAATATGTACAAACTTTCAGTACAGCAGAAATTGTAATGATTTCTGTTTTACACTCTGCAACAAAGTTGGCCTGAATCTTCTAGCAAAGGAGGATTTCTTAGCACTGTCCTTACACCATACCCTATAGGAAATAATACCAAAAAAACCAAACATGCACCTTAAATTCCAGCAGACACTAAAGGGTTAAGTTTTTTCAAACAATGCAATATAATCTGCTATAAACAAATGATTGTTCCCACTGAAGGCCACCAGTGCCAAGGTGAGGATGAGATTAGATGTATCTCTTCCTGCTGTGTACCATTTGTGTAGGGAATGAATCCATCAGCTCACCCTGTTGCATGCGGGGGTGGTCTGGACCATTCAGAGATCCAAAGCTGCCTTGGCAGTGGTATGTCTGTGAGTAGGTCAGGTTACCCTGAAACATTTTAAACTGGTAGGATGTTATGCTCCCTGGGAAACTTAACTTTATGTGAAATACCTTGTGAGAATTGATGGCTTGAAAACATGAGGTCAGCATGAGAAATCTAGCATCAAGGTACCTTGCTGAGAAAACCTACTGCGCTGAATCAGGGCTTTCTTAGCACATGAAATCTAATAGATACCTGTTTATGTTGAAATTATTTCACTGTTCCTGAAATGGGCTTCAGTGCCTGACAAAACACTTCCTTACAGTAGACAGGTGTTGCCTTAGCCACAAAAATGTGTGTAGGTTCATCTGAGATAACAATCCATTTTTTCAGATGCTTTTTCACAGGTTTCAAACAGCTCAAATCTGGGCTTTCTGCCAGTGCCCCTGAAGCTGTACCTCTTCAAAACTGTAAAACTTGGTAGAAACAGAAAGGTGAAAAAAGAAGGAGAAATGTGGCAACAGAAACAGACTTATTTACTCAGACCTAACCTCATACTAATTGGTGTTATTTCTTCACCTTTGGTAAGCTTTTACTGTTCTAAACATGTGAAATTCACAGAAGGACCTAGATCTATGTCCAGATCATTAATACACATTGTAAACTAGTATTTACTGTTTGTCTCATAGTAAATACTTACATGAAAATGGAATACTGTCAAAAATTTGCAATGTTATATTGATACTTGATTTTTTTCCCCTTAACCTATGTGTGTATTTTTGTGGTATTTCTATATAACATGCCTTTAGAGAGAAAAAAAAAAAAAAAAAAAAAAAAAGAGGGGAAGACTACAGTAGAATATTACTGTTAAGCAGTGTGCTGCTAAAGTAACAGTAATGCATTCCACAGATATGATTGCTGTGCCTGTGTTGTTAAGTCCTGCCGGTTTCAGAAAGGAAGAGGAATGAAACAAAATATCTGGTGCGGCAGTGCGTGATTCTGGCATTGAAAACGTCTGGAATAACCTGAAATCTAAAGACAAGTAGTTTGAAAACAGAAAAAAACCTGAACATTACAGCTCAATTTCAGAGATGCTGACTTTGCATCCAGGACCCTCAGAACTAGATTTGAAACTGAGCTGAGGGCAGCACAATTTCTGTCGGTTTCAGAAAGGAGTACGGACTGTTCACAGCTTCTTAAAAGGCGATCCTGAGATCCTGCATATTTCAGAGAACAGCACACAGATGAGACTGGAAGGAACCTCTGGAGGCTGCCTAGTCCAATCCTCTTGCTCAAACATGGTCAGTACAGCAGGCTGCCCAGGACCATGTTCAGTTGGGTTTTGAATATACCCATGGATGGAGAGTCCACAACATCTCTAGGCAACCTGTTTCAGTGTCTGACCGGGTGGTTAGGTTTTTTTATATTTAAGTAGAATTTTCTGTATTGTGGTTTGTGTCCATTGTCTCTTGTCCTTCACAGGCACCACTGAGAAGGATCTAGCTCTGTCTTCTTTACACCTTCCCACCAGGTACCTCTACACAATATTACATGTATTAGTTTACACATATCTCCTACTAAGACACAAAAATCCCCCAGTACTTCTCCTTCAATAAACCTCCATCAAAGAAGGAACATTTGAAGCTTTAGTAAGTCTGCTCAGTGAGGTAACACTTGTGAAAACAGATGGTTTTTATCATCCTATTTCTGGCAAAGTCCTTCACGCAGGGGATTTTATCTCATGCATTATGAGCAGTGTCATGCAAATATTAGAATACTCTTGTGGATTGGTTTATGTGGGTATAGCCAGCTGCCAATTCAAACAGTGTATGACAGAAATGGAGTGGTCTTTTTCACCTGAATGATGAGGAAAGTCCTATGGCAGTCCATCTGACTTCACTCCACCAAGATGTTTCTTCTCTCAAAGTTAACTGGAAATTAAAAAGTCATGTAATTATATTGGTAAAACAGAGATGGTCCAGGTGCTTTGAAGCACAGTTCTGGCAGACAATTTGTTTTTAATAGAGAGATTTGATTTTGTCCAATCCTGGTTTTTTGTTGTTTGTTTGTTGTTGCTTTTTTAAAATTCACCGTGTTATTTCCCCCCCCTACAAAAAGAAAAGAAGAATGAAGGAAAAGTTTTCTTTTCCTTTCCATGCCTTGTTGGATCCTGGGGGGTTTTTTTTGCCTAAGAGGTCTTCTACAGAGGAAGGCTGATTCAGAACTAACAAAACCTGAGTATATAGAGAACAGTGAACAGTCCAGCTCTAACAGGCAACCTCTTTACTTTTCCTGCCCAGATGCAGGATCACCTGTAGCTAAGCATGCAGTTGTTTTCTTATCCTGATCTTCAGGGTCTCCACTACTGCAGAAAATATAGTTTATTCCTGTATTTAACTAGAAAGATTTTGGTAGCAGTAAAGCTGATATTTGGCCTTGAGCACATAATAAAACATAACTTTCCTTTCTATGGCATTGTGCAGTGAGCCACCACAATAAAGGACTTTGGCCTAGCTCTACATCTACTGTTTTAAATACTTGATTTTATCAGCCTCAGCTGTCTCTGGAAGAGGCTGCATCTAAGCCCCACAGCTCGTCTCTGCTCCTTCTTTGGTCTACAACTATGAGTAGGCTGTGTGTGCTGCCCCTGAAAATTCCGATCCTCCTGTTATTTTTTTACTGCTTTGATCTTGCAGTACAAGTTTGTAAAATTACAACTAGAAAATTTCTGGGCTGATGTGAATAATTTTTATGAATCAATGAACACAGACTGCCTCCCAACCCCAGACTTCTCCTTTCCTCTAAATTGTACTGTCATGAATTGTATTTGCCTTTAGCATCTTCACATCTTCATATTTCTATTGCTTTTTGGAAGTCAAACTTAGCAACTGCTTTCCTCTCCTGCCTGGATGCCAAAACTCTGTTTAGTCTTTGGCATCACAAGGATGTGTTGATTCCATTACAAATAAACAGTCAAAAGATACAGATTTAAACCAGCATTCCTCAAACTTTTGGCACCACAAACCACTGTCACCCAGCAGGATGCTTGCTGAATAACCCTCATACTTCCAGTCAAATATTAATTGAAAGCACTAACAAGCCAATATGGTCATGTTAGCTATGTCCATGGATACCAATGGTAGGCTACAGACCACAGGTATATAAATTATAAAATTATAAATTATAAAAATCAGAAGAATCTCAAGCTTAATTGCCACTTCTGTGTTTCATCTGATTTTATATCCACTTTACACAAAACATAGCATTTGCAGCTCCCAGCCAAACTGGGCTCAGTTTAAAACAAGTACGTGTTTGCTCAGAACTGACCTGCTTTAAGATACTTGCACAATAGGTTGGGTTTTTTTTTACTTTTAATTAGTGAGTTTTATTGAGAACATATTTCCATAGCTTAACATAAAAAAAATGTAAGCCCAAGAGACAATTTTCTTATCCCAGCTTATGCAGAATATATCATTATGAAACTCATGCATTTCAGAACTGAATTTGAAAAAAACACAAGATTTGTACTCTTTTCAGTAAGGCATCTGCAGTAATGCAGAACAAATCACCATCTATTAGAGAAGTAGCCATTGCTAAACAGATAAGATCTCTTTTAAAAATCAGTGACGTGGCCCAATACACTTATTTTATGTTGATGGGTTTATTACCAAAATAATAGTCACTATTATACTCTAGATAGTGGTGTACATTTTTCCTGGTTCAGGCTTGAGAACATGTATGTTCCAAGAAGACTGAACACATCTGTTGCTTTAATATTTCCTATTTTGTTTGCTCCTTCTCCAGTGCTAAAGAACTTACATCTTATTAAAGAAAACAATGTACGGGATTTTTCAGAAGCATTCACTTCTGACTTTGCTCTATTTTCAGAGCAGTTAATACATTCCAGAAAAGTATCATTTGGAGTAGAATTAGGTGATTTCTGATTGCTTTTGAAAATTCACCCCAGAAGGAAACATTGCCTTTTCAGCTTCCCTGGCACATCATAAAACAGATACTTCCCAATATCATCCATATTTTGGGAATAGACCGTTAATGAGAAACATTGCATTTTCTCAGAGACTGCTCATCTGGTTGTCTTAAAGTAACACAATTCCACGTGGCAATTTACTTCCTCTGATGCCACTGTACCTGCCATGGGAGCTTTCTTGGTGCTAGGATTTGGCCCAAGATATATTGAGGTGAGTAGCAGGGAATGGGAAAATTATAGTTTTGGGTCCATAAATTTAGACAGTGCAAAGAAGCATGTTTTACAGAGGGAAAGAGCTTACTGTGTCTAAGTAAACCAGCCTCCTTTGAGACGCGACAAGCTATCAAGTATGCTGAGCTAGAAGTGACCACTACTTCATCGCTATGCTTGCATGCACACAAAACCAGAGTCTGCAATGGAGAGGGCTCTGGTTCCTTTTCCACCACTTTGCTTTCAAGCTCAGACTTACAGAATTGGTTTTGACATCACATCACATAGCAGGAACCACATTCCTTTTGTTTCAAACTTCAGAAAGAATACTTGAATGTTATCAATAACCTGACAGAAACACAGGACAATTTGTGAAGGGCTTATTTGTAGAGACTAAAACATTCTAGCAAATACTCAAAGTCGAGCAGGACTGAAGTTTTCAAGCAAAAATTTTTATTGACGGAAATAGCAGACTGAGTGACATCAAAACAGCACATGATAATGTTTGGTTGCTGTCTAAAATAACATCTGAAAGTGTCTAAAGCTGGGCTTTTGGATTCTTTCTGTTTTTAAATTTGAGGTTTTTTTCTTTGCACGTGACACACACATATAGAATTAATCATAAAAAACGTAAATGTTTGGAGTATAAGTAAAAGATAGATGTGGGTCAAAGATTACTTTTGTAAAATAAATGCCAATTTATGTCTTTTATAATTAAGACAGAATAAATTCAGAGGAGTACAAATCTATTTATTCGAGAAACTGAAAGTTCTTAATGAAATAAAAAAAAATAATAATTCCTTAGCTTTAACAAAAATAGGCGTTTTACTCAGACGTAGTCAACCCTGTTACTGTCGGTATAACACAGTTTCTCTTTCGCAATGCCTCTATGCCTTGGTCCATAGAGATTATCCAGTCCTGTAATCATGCTTACCCTTGCAAGGACTGAAACTGACACGGAAATGAGAGCAGTAAGAAAATAAGAAAAAAACAAATGAAACACCTGCAGTCTTAAGCATTCATCAAATGCTAGTGTTTTTCCACAGGTCTTACAAATTAGAAGAAATTATTTTTTGACCACATGTTTTTCCCCCCTGTCTATCATTGTGTGGTGCCACTCCCCTCCCCCCCCCCCCCACCCCTCTCTCCCCTAATGCGCTGTCTCTTTTTTACATTGGCTAACCAGAAGCACTTAAGTCCTGAGGAAAGAAAACTATTTCATGATTCTCAGCTGGAAAGGACCTAACACGATCAGCAGCTGAAGTCTCTACAGTGCTGCGAACCGATTAGTTACCACGTATAGTAACTATCCTAAACAGAAGAGCAAATCCCTGGTTGTTCTCTTTTTTTCCATGCAAGGTGGTTAATATATATGTTACAGGATTATTTTTTTTAAGTGTTTGACAAAGTAAGAGAGTTTGATTCAAACAACTGGCTGTGTCTACACAGAGGGCAGAAAAAGTAGACTTAGTAGAACACTCACTCTGTTTTCACCCTTCAAACTCAAGCCCTTCTAAGCTTTCTTATTATATTGCTTCACTGTTTTCATAGAAAAATGTATAAGGGTAATAGAAGTAACTTCTCTGTAATGTTTCATATTTGTCATACTACTTTAAAATTTAGCTGATGAGGTGTTATTGAAACTTGCTCACTCCCTTGGCTTGGACCTCAGATGTATAAAATTTAATTTTTATGTTCTTCATCTACCACTGAGGTTTTTTCATATCCAGGCATACTTTGGGTTTAGTATCATCATAAACAAGATGCATTTCAAATTAGTCTCATCATTTTTTACAGTACAGGAGAAATAGAGGGGGGAGGACTTTCATTTCAATTTGATGTAATGTTTTGAATCATCACAAGACTTTTTTTGTTGTTGTTGCTGTTTTTTTGAAAATCATATTCAGCTGTGAGTAGAGGGAAGCCACAACCTCCTAACTATTTTACTCTGGCTGTTGCACTGAAAAAAAAAAATCATTAATCACACAGAGGTATGCTGCTGTACACCACAGGATGAGTGGCTGTTTGTTTTTGTACTTCTTTGGGTGCAGAGAGAGACAGTGCATTTTGCCTCCATATTTGTTTATCCCACTCTCTCTCTTTTTTTTTTTTTTTAATTTTGGTGAGCACATTGCTATTTATACCTGCCAAAACTAGCACCGTGCCTTAGAAGTATCACATGGTACTGGCCAAATTGTTATTGTACATCCTGCACTTTGGTTCCCCATTCACCTCAAATCAGCAAAAGAACTGTTAATTCAAGGTATTTGCAACTGCAGTTCAGGATTCTTATTTCTCTGTGCTTGCTATCAATATGTTTATGTCTTTGGAAAAAGCATGAGCTCCCCAATGCCAAGGTTGTGCTGGGCATCTGACATGCACTGTGTAGTGGTATTGCTCAAACTACTTAAATATAAAAAGTGATTTACAAGCCTAAGTTTCAAGCTATTATATTTAATCCCAATTCTCAGCCATTTCTGAGAATTTCTGCGGTTTTACTATCTTTCAGAAATTACATTTTTAAATCTCGAAAGCTTTTCTAAAATGAATTTTCCAGCCTCAGAATAATTCCTGTCATTTCAACTAGTGTGGAGAGATTTTAGCTCCATAGTCCTAGGATTTATGCCTGTTTTCCACAGGCGTAACTGACAATACTGACCAGGCACTAGTGGAAAATCACATCTGATGAACACTGCATCATGTCCACAATAGCTGAAAGACTAAGTAATTAACTCCTTCTTTTGAATAGCAAACATGAAAGAGCTGAGTCATAGTCCAGGATGCCAGTAGGAAATAAAAGAAATTATACAGCCTTAAAAACAATACATGACATATGTAGCAGACCAAATTCAACAATGCTTTATGATCCGGGAGAAATTCAGACTTCATCTCCCCACACTTGAAACACCAATGGAAACAAACTGTATAACCCACCATAATTAGAAATGGAAAAGGATGTGTTAATGTATAACCATGTAATTTCTTAAATTACTATGAAATTAAGTTAATCTTCACATTAATTTAGACTGCACTCATTTTCTTGCAAATTTTTCCATGTCTTTTCTGATCTAAATTAATTTTTTAGAATCTGACACAAAAACATAACCAAACAAAACCTGAGGAAGAAGTAGACTTTTTCAGTTGCTAGTTGCAACTAGGAGCTTTTATACTGTTATCTGCTCAGTGAGGGCAGCCTTGTATTGTCAGCAGAGGGAAAAGCTCTAATGATTTTATGACTTTCATGGCTTGCTTTCTTTTTTGACTAGTCTAGACGTTAAACAATATAGTTTCCCAACAATCTGAAAATTAAACAGTGAAATGGAAAGGATTAATAGCCTGACAGGATGCAATATGGTCTGCACTTATTGTGGAAAAAATATTTTTAAAACCCAGACATTTAAAAACATCCAACCCAGCACACCTCCACCATTCCCTTTGGATGATCACAAAATCAGCTTTCTGTGTTTTATTTGTTTTCAACCCATGTTTCCAGAAGACTCTACATATATGTTGGTTTACACTGGATTCAATTACTTTTCTGGGCAACCATTTCCTCAGACTTGTCCTAATTCTTACATCTGCAATTACTGTTTCCTCCTACTTCCCAAGCTTCGGTTTTCCACAAGGCATTTGCTTTGCAGCCTAGTGGCACTGTCACTGAAGGGAAAACTATGTAGGTCACTGGGGACTCAGAGCTGGCTTTTCAGTGGGATGGATCTGCAGTTCCTCTCACTTTATGGTCCTGGAAACACCAGTTAAGTTCCCTGAAGAGAGAAAAATAACCTGAGTCAGAGCCTGAGGCTTTTAGATGGCAGACATCATTTCCTGTCTCCTTTTAGCTTTTTATATTCCTGCCTCCTAACACCACTACATACCTGTGCATTCGTGAGAGCCTGGCGTGTGCACATATTGTGTTGAGTTTGGCTCACTCTAACAACAAATTTAAAATATTTACTTTCACTTACAGATTTTGCAAGGGCTCTTGTCACCCTCAAACGTTGCCCATGCCTTTATCTTTCATTGGAAAATTAAATAAATTACCATCTCTGACATGATCTTATTGCTTGTGTAGAAGCACTCACCTCCTCAATCTCATGTGCCCAGTTTGCCCCCTAGTTGTGTGCACTTAATACCCTTCATACCCACTCATGTCTACAGTTTGGTCCTTCACTCAAACCACCAGACTCTTTGCTACCTTTTCCCTTTTCCTTAAGTTTTGTGAGCAAGAAGGTAAGTCTGCAACGGGGGCCATTTCAGGACAACTGTTGCACCAAGGGAAAATGATGCCTTTTAATGTTTTCCTCATCTTGTACTTCATAGGTCATTAAGTTAATGGTGAGAAAAGTATACAGATGTGAAAGCTTCAACCTCCACCTCCAGCATCAGTACATGAAAAAAAGCTGTGCAACTAATTACAATGTATTTTTCACAGGCGAGGCGGAAATCCTTGAGATCTTAGCTTTACATGTCACCACTTCATGGTTTCCACATACAGACAAAATCTTCACATGGGGTTCCTGAGATCTGGCAATGCTGTTTGTGCTCTTTCACTGTTGTTCACCCAGTGGAGGCAGATTGACGTGCACGCAATTTGCTCCCACTAAATTCCTCAGATGTAGTTTCCCTATCTAAACACATTCCATGGTGCCCACACATCAGATATACACGGAGGTACAAGGTCCTCCAGTCATCAATAGTCTCTAGATCCCAAAAGGGGTTCAGGAAGAGAAGGTTTTATCATCATGCTTTGTCAATTCCATAAATAGAAGGCTTCATTCAATGCTGTTTTCAATCTGTCTCTTTTCCAGAGTGATCTTTTTTGAGCAAAACCAAACAAACTCAAAAGAGAGGCCAGAAAAAAAGAAGAAACATTATCTCACTTGGTTTTGAGTCAGCCTCTCCAGAGTCCTCAGGGAGAAGAAGAGCAAACAAGACTATGTGCAGAATGTTCCTGTTCCTGAGCTGGGCTGAAATACATACACTGGAGCAAGTAAAAACATGTTCAAAACAAATCCAAAAGCAAACCTACCTCCTGAAAACCAGGACACTGACAGAGGCTATGATGCAGCCAGCAAAACCAAGGGAAGACATTCTTTTAAACCAACAGGCTGTACCTCTCAGCAGATAACAGAAATGGATGTCTAAAAGCTGCTCTGCTTTTCACACACTGTATCACTGAAAGCACATAGTTAACCTCAGACAGTGGCTCCCTATATGAGTTTGGGTGTAGCAGGTGCCTTCAGGGATCTGACACAGCAAAGAAAGACCACACAACTCAGACAGCTCATGAGCTGCGAGCTGCATGCCACATGGAGGTCTACCAGAGATACCTCCTCAGATTGAGGGCATTCAAGCAAAGAGCATGCTGGTAGTGTGATAAGCATGTATCTGTTGCTGTTGTAATTGGGTACCAGACATTCAGCTGAGAATAAAGGGTGCATGTAGATCCATTACAGCTACAATTGTGTGGGAATGGGATGAGGATACAAGTGCTATTAGGTGGAGAACAGGGAGAGAAGAACTTTCTTCTTCCCTGTTGAACTATTGTGGTGAGTTGCTAGAAGACAAGACTCCCTTATCGATTCTGGGGCTGCTTCCAAAAATACTTTCCTTTATGCAGGGAAAGGTGACAAGGCACATTCACTGTCTATTTCAGTATTTCACATACTGGGCTTGCAGTTAGCTTATTTAGTAATCAGCCATATATCCTTAGTGCATCTTTTGAGCTTTAAAGAGACTACTAGGTCATACCGGTAGCTGGTATGAAATGGCAGTGGAGGCTTCAGTGAAGCTGAAAGAGCTATTTTTTATTTAGACTGGCTAAGGATATTTCCTTGTTAACAAAAGACATGAAGGAAGGAGATGTGGGTCCATGGTCACAGTTTAGCCTCCACAGTCAGAGCAGTTGCAGTAAATCTTTAAGTAGCTTCTCTTCCATTAGTTTATCTTCTTTAATTTAATTTTATCAAATATCACTAAGTGGTAATTCATTTTAAGAGCTGCTTTGCTTTCCTCAGAATCATGGCATGTGTGCAAATGTAGAAAACAGACTGCAACAGCCCTCCTGACCCACCTTCTGAATACAACATTGTTTGTTATGGAAAAACAATTAAAAAGAAGGAATGAAATTTGATTTCTTTAATCTGCACAGCGATGAAAGCTCTCCTGATTTGTGCTTGTCTTTCTGGAAACACTCAGTGCTGCCACTAATCCTTTGCATTCTTTAGTGAATGTTCATTGATTTAACTACCATCAAATGTAATTATATTGTCCGCAGGTATGTTTGTCATGCACTACACTGACATACCTTTGAGGACATTGAGTAATAGCTCCAGAACACAGAAGAAGGGATCATTTAAAGCTGTGTTTTTACAGCTTTTTAACTGCCTTTGACATTACTTCCTGTTTCTTTTGCACTACTATTGTACCTGCACGGTGGTGGGTTAAAACAAACCATTCTTCAGGGACCATGTAATCCCTACACCTAAATTTAAAACAAAATAATTGCATTAAAAGGCTGAGGGTTTGAAATTTGAATCTTAATTCTGCCACTTAGATCAAAACCAGCCATTGGTAATGTGCATCTTCCATGTACTTTCCACATGTAAATCCACAGTTTCTATCTTCTGCTTTCACCTCTAGTAGCCCATGTGTAATATACCTTGGTTTACACCTCCTAGCGCTAGTAAGGAGAACCTCTCCCACATCATGTGCACCCACACATGCATGCACACACACACGTACAAAGTATTATTTATCCTCTAGCTTTGTGCAACCAAATAAGGACTAAATCTTGATAGCCACCTTAGTGCAAGAGTGAGAAAAATACATAGTTCATCCTTTCTTCTCTCTAAAAGAAGTGGAAAAGATGCCTAGGATTTCAGAGGAATCTAGGAGATAGCTGTAATTCTAACACTATCTATTTGGAAAGGAGGTTTGGAAAGATGTGAAACCTGCACCTAGCATGCTGGAAAAACCTTCTTCAGCAGCTAGCTTTGCTGACTGTGATGGAGACAGAGCTTGCAACAGTCTCCACACATATGGTGGTGCAATTACTTCATCATCAGCAAATCAGGAACAGTTTGGATTGAATTCCACTCCCTCAATAAGAGGAGAAACTGGTCCCACTGACGTCAGAGGAGCTCCTGTTTTATGCTGGTGCAATGAAATCAGAACTTGTCTCTGAAGAACCTCTTGCCTAAGGCAAGATTTTGCTACCATTGCTCATCTTAGTTCACAAACAATTGGGTTTCTTTGGGGCTATTTTGCATCTGCAAGAACAGCTCTGCCTATCTGGAGGGCTTGCAGGCAATAATCTCTTCTCTCAGACATTACGCACTGTGGACACCTGCAATGTTGAAAACTAAGCCAGAGATTTAGGATGCCCTGCAATAAGCAACCAAGGAGAAGTTGTGTCTTCTCCCCCTTCTCCAGCTAGCTGCAGGATATTTTTTCTGTGCTTCTTAGGCTGAATCTACCATGGTGTCTACCCAGTGACCCATCAAGCAAGAAATTAATAGTGCACCAGTAGCTGTGTTAAGAAGTCTCTCTACAGAGTTCCTGCACAGTGACTTGTACCAAGGATGGCTACCAGTGGCAAATTACTTTTAGAAATTTGATTGCAATTTTTCAGGTATCACAACAGGCTCCACACAAACGTTGCAGCACTGAAGCTGTGGCTTTTTATTCTTTTCCTAAATACACAGAGGGATCTGCCAATAAGAAGAGGGCCCTCCCTAAGAAAACCTGCAGTCATGGTTTGAAAATGAAATAAATTTAAATCTGAGTCTTCATGACTCTTCTAAGTGCTCCCTGGGAGGTCATGATGGTGTATATTTTTCAAGGCAACAGAAGCATGTTTACTTGTTTGTGGCATGATATACCTGTGTCACAGGCAAATCAATAATTTTAATACCTGAACTACCTACTTTCCTGAACTTTAAAGGAAAGACAAAATTTATTTCTGTAACAAAGACCATAGTCATATAAAGATAGCTATGACTCTGTTTAGATGCAGACGTGACAGTCTGCTTTTCAACACACAGTCATCCTATACTGTTTATTCTGCCATAAATGTTTCCTTCCCACACTGAAATGTCATTTCAGCTTACAGTAGGATCACAAGAAAGTGAAGTGACCTGTTAAACGAAGGTATCCTGAATCCTTGTAGTCTACTGACTTGTCTTCCTTATCAACGTTATAGGAACTAATGAAAAGATGATACAAATTATTTTAATTGGTCCTTCCAACAGCACCTTCTTATTCGAAAACCACAATTCTCTCAGCTGTGCCACTGACATTAGTTTTTCAAATTGCCATTTAGATTTGACCTCAATCCCTCCCTCATCTACTCATTTGCAAAATGTTGTGAAGTAAAATAATATTTTGCAAAAACGGAAACCATATGAGCTTCTATGTGCAGCCAGTAAAAAGTACAGGAGTGGTGTGTGTGATCAATGAAAAAGCAAGCAAGAAAAAGGAGTAATGTGTGTACATGAAAATAAAAAAAAATACGGCAAAGACAAGTGATACGGACTATTCTGGCACTATTGTTTCACTTTTGCCAAGAAGAACCAAGAGGATGTAGGCACAATTTAAGAAGCAGCAGGAGATGAAGCTTGGGAAGGTCCTCTGAAATAGCTACTCATGTAGTTTTCTGGTGCCTTCATAATTATGTTGCTTAACACAGACTACTGGGACATACACAAGTCATAACTGCTTTGAGCAACCTATAATTTGCACTGTTATAGTAGTAATGCAACTGTATGATGAAAAAGAGTTTTAGACCCACTGGTAAGAACAGATTCATTACTGAAGTCAGACATTTTCATTAATGTTTAGATCAGAAAAAAATATGTGGGTAACTTGTCCATGCAAGAGAAGTAAGAAATAGAAACTGTTGCTGCAGTGCAGCTTCATTGCTAAGTTACTACCTAAAGCCTTAGTTCAGAAAATAAACAGCCATTACTTGCTCTTTACTGTTAAGTTTAAGTTTCTGTTAAAAGTAACTAACTGTCCCCAGAAAGCTGAAAAAGTTACAGTAAGGAGCATGTTGTTGGATAGACCTGTAGCTGTAAACTGGCTTAGCTTCACTGACCCTACCTGAAAGGTGTTAATTTACATCTGCTAAAGACATAAGCTTTGTATAGAAGGAAAGAAAACAATGAAAAATTGTGCCTGTTTTCAGAGATGTAGCTCAACCAGGTAGTCTGGTCCTACTATGGCTCCTGAGAGGTACCCCAGCAATATTTCCAACACTGAACACTTCAGCCAAAATTTTACAGTACTGAATTTTCACAAAGATGAAAACAAAAATTAAATTCATCCAGAATAAAACCATTGTAGTACCAATATTATTTTTTAACTTGTTCAGAGTCCCAGATCATTCAAAAGGAAACATGTCTGTAAAATTTATTATGTACCTTATTCAGTTTCCATATTGCCTGAGGATGGAATGAGAATTGTGGACCTTGATGTTTCAATAAAAGATTAGAAGCAGCAGCAGCCTGCTGCACTAGAGAGCAAATGAAAACTGAGATTCCATGATGCTAAGAGTACAATTTCCTTGAGTGCAGCAAGCAGTTACTCTTAATGACATCTTTCATCGGGAGAGAGCATGTTATTGCAGTGTGTACCATGGAAAATCCAGTACCATACCGATACCTGACACTAGAATCCTTTTGGGGCACCATGGTGGTGCCACTTGGATTTAAAGTTGCCTGAACTGGCAGTTTTTGCCATGCTAGTGAGTGTATGGTGAGTGGTTGCCACATGGCAGTGGTTCTCATGCTGGTGAGTCTCCCTGCCTCAGCAGCAGTGGCAACTGCAGAGCCATCTTCCATGGCAACATGTGTGGCACACTGAGAAGCTGGTACTGTACAAGCTGCCCTGCAAGATAAAGCAGCCCTGTAGCTATTCTAATTTGCATTGAGGGATGGCTCTGTGTCAGACGCTGCATCTGAAAAGGCCTGAACTCAACAAGTTAAGTATTGAGTCTATAATGCTGAAGAGTAAAATTCAAAGAAAGAGAATTCAAAGAAGAGAAAAGAGGCTTATCCAAGTTTAACTCAGAATACTAGGCCATAAAATGAGCTCTGTATAATATTTAGTTAAAACAGAATACCCGTGGGATTATAAATCTTTTGCCTTGAAGTGCAGCATGTTGGAGTGGAGAGCAAATGCTATTGTGGAAGAGATTTAATTGCATGACAATTGGAATAAATATTGTGGAAGCGTTTATACATGTTTCTTTGGATGTCCTCATTCTCTTTACTTCGATAAGACGCAGGCAAAATAACTTTCGTAACTTTAAAAATCCCTTTTCACTTGTATTTTATGTAAACCCTTTAAAACTGAAAGCACAATGTTTCCTCACTGCAATCAATCTCTTACACACAGTTATTGCCAGAAATACACAGAAACACCTGGCTCGCTATTCTGGTATCTCACATTCAAGGCTAAGATTTTGCCCCTGTTTTTTATCAGCTTAATATTTTAGTTAAAACACACACATGTATACATACATACATACACATATGTATGTATGAATATATTTACATATATGAAATTGCTTGAAATCTAATATTAGTTTGCAATTAAAGGAAAATACACAAGATGTGTTTTTTGTTTACCTATATGAAGGATAATCGCAAGAAACAGTATGCATCATAGAAGATTATTGCAAACAGAAACTATTGCCAGAATTAACTAAGTGGTATTTTTTCATATTCTCAGGAACAATTTCATGTACTACCTCACTTACTAATTAAACAGGGGATTTTATAAATGTTATTGAAGAATGGCAAAATGCTACTCAGGAATGAGCTGAGATCCTCTCACCTTCCAACTAGGTTAATTTGAAATATGACTTAAAGGATTCAATCCCATTATAAAGAGAACTAGTCAAGCTTCTGGATAGTTTCCCTCATATGAGACAGCTTTTTTTTTACAGAAAAGATTTTCACAAAAAATAGTTACTTTTTTTTTAGAAGAAGATAGGGAGTGATTTGGTTAGCAAAAAATACATTGGAAGAAAAAAATGGAAACATGCTTGCTTTAATCTCCATTCTTCATGCTGAAGAGATGATACTCTCCCACCTAACTCTAATCACAGTGTGAAACATAGCTAGAAGCTCCGGACTTCAGTTCATTCCCAAAGTCTGTGTAAGCCCTCCAAAAATTAGATACACCAGGAGGACCCTTTCACCTCCTCCTATCTCAGTCCACACAAGTTGGAACTAAAAAGTATCGTAATTTCTGTTTCTACCTAGAAGTCAACTGATATTTTGCACACAGAAGATTCTTATCCTGGGAAAATTATTTTCTGAGACAAGAGAAACCTTCATGGGATACAGCCAAACTCAGTTCTTCAACACTGCTAGCATACGACTTCTCAGGGAGAGAAGTGGCAGTAAGCCACTTCTCTGCTTCTCAGATATAATGTATTCACCCTTTACTAACCCATTTTTCAGCTTTTGCACTCCCAGCAAGGCACAAAAAGTATTATTAGGTATTACAGGACTGCCTTATTTAAAAAAAATTTCCTCATAAGAAAAGATGTCAGAGTCAGCATTTGTCTTTAATGTGAAAGCATTTTACCCTGTCTAGAGACTTGTCTTCCCTCTAACACTGAGCTCAAGATGGCAAATTCATATAGGCACCAGCATTTTGAATCATCCAGAAAATTACACTAAAATGAAACAAAAAGCATACAGCTTCAGAGCTATTCTGAGCATTAAAAAAGCCATCTGGAAATTTAAAGATCAAAGGATTTGACTTATGGCTAATTGGGTTTGAAAAACAGACATTTCAGCTAAAAAGATAACCTTGTTCTAAAATTCTTCTGCAATTAAACATAAATAACTAAATAAAGGGCAATCCTGAGACTAACAAAACCCCAAAATTCTCAGCAGGTTCTAGACCATCATTTTCCATTTGTTGCACTGAACTTTCTGCTGGAGAAACAGATGTTAAAAACATTTGAATACCTCAAGTACTGTTTGTTTGAGAAGAGCAAGATATCCTCACTATGTCTGAATTCCTTTTGGACACTGTGATGTATCAGGACTGGCAAACTAAATGTCTTTATATCATGCCTGCAAAACTCATACATGTCAAGTCTCATGCAATATTTAGCAAGACAGAAAGGTTTCCTTCACCTATGTGACTTGGTGGCACTTGGAAATAAAATACCAAATCTAGTTTCTCAACTAACCTGGCGTCTTGACTGAACACAATGAAGTCAGTGTGGACAGTAGGTAGTTCCTTGAAGGCAGTAATTTATGTGGTAATTAAGCCTTTTCTTTTCTTCTGTGAAAAGAACATTCAAGCCAACTTCAATGTTAATAAATACATAAACTGTTATTAACTTTTTCAAAGATGAGATTCATTTGGTGCCCTATCTGGAAGCTACCCATTTCCCCCTTGTTTTCCACTCCTCTTCAGTCATTCCTGACTGACATTCAAGCCACATGGTATTTCTGCTTCCATACTTGACAGAGGAAGCAAGACTTTAACAAAAAAGAGTAGGAAGATCAAAAACATTCCTAGAAGAAGAGGATCCTGTATGGAATATGAAACAGGTTGCCTGAGCATTCCTGTGGAAGCAGCAATGAACATAAACAACCACTCCGAAAACAACAGGAGAATTCCGTCAAAACTGCTTTTGCTACAAAGATGGGTCTTTACAAAGCTATTTTTATTTTGTTTGTTGAAAAACTCCAACACAATGCCATAGTCTTGTGAATTCGCTACAGATCAATGCTACTTTCCATAATCTACACTCTGCAGGCAGATTTAATCCCCTTTGAGGCAACATAGCTTTCCTTTTTAAGAGGAAAGATCATGGTGCAAGATGCTGAACCTCATGAGGCTCAACAAGGCCAAGTGCAAGGTCCTGCACCTGGGCTGGGGCAACCAGAGTTATCAGTATAGGGTGGGATAGGACATGCTAGAGAACAGCCCTGGGGAAAAAGACTTGGGGGTACTAATAGATGAAAAGCTGGACATAAGCCACTGATGTGCAATTACAGCCCAGAAGGTCAGTCGCATCCTGGGCTGCATCAAAAGAAGTGTGGCCAGCAGATCAAGAGAGGTGATTCTGACCCTCTACTCTGCCCTGGTGAGACCTCACCTGGAATACTGCATCTAGCTCTGGAGCCCCCCAACACAAGAAGGATGTGGACCTGTTGGAGTGTGTCCAGATGAGAGCCACAAAAATGATTAGAGGGCTGAAGCACCTCACCTGTGAAGACAGGTTGAGAGAGTTGGGGCTGTTCAGCCTGGAGAAGAGAAGGCTCCAGGGGGAGCCCATAGACTACCTTCCAATACCTGAAAGGGGCCTATAACGCGGCAGGGGAAGATCTGTTCTCAAGGCTTTGTAGCAACAAGACAAGGTGTAATGGTTTTAAGCTAGAAAAGGGAAGATTTAGGTTAGACATTAGGAAGAAGTTCTTTAATATGAGGGTGGTGGATCACTGGAACAGGTTGCCCAGAGAAGTGGTGGAGGCCCCACCCCTGGAGACATTCAAGGTCAGGCTTGATAGGGCTCTGAGCAACCTGACCTAGTAAGAGCCACCCCTGCATATTGGACTAGATGGCTGCTGTGGTCAGGCGCAGACGTCCGACCCACCTCCTAAAGGGAGAGGGATTGAGGGCAAAGCTGAACACCTCCCCACCAGGCTTGTAGGCAAATACAGAGACCGATGAGTATTTAACAAATTTATTATTAAAATCTATCTATATATATATTTATAGAAAACCGTATCTACCCTATAGAAATACTATCATACACTATATTCACCCACTCACCCTCCCACTGCAAGGAGAACTAGGAAACCTCATGGAAGGAAGAGAACAGGGAAAACAAGAACCTAGTAATATCAAAATATGACCTATATATGGGTGCTGGTGTGTGTGTGTGTGACGTAAATCACCCCCTCCTCTCGATGTCTCTTGATGTTTTGTTGAGGCCTTTCGAGGCATGGTTTAGCTTGAGTTTCACTGATGGGTGGCGCCCTTGTCGCTCGGCTTGACTCGACTCCAGTGACGCATCAGCCTGCGCTGGTGGTGGCTTCTCCCTCCCCCTGACCGCGTGACTTCTCAGCGGTGGGAGGTATTCAAAGTCTTAGGGCAGTCGGAGTCCTGCCGCAGCAGTCCCCCTCCCTTCCCCACCTGGTGGTCGCCTAGTAACCCGCAGAGATAGGAATTGCTTACAGAGTCTTCTAAGAATTCCTGGAATGAGATTCTTCTGGCAACAACAGGGTGGGGGGGTGGGGGGGGGAGGGGAAGGGCATGGCCCAGTCATTCTCCGAGGCACGACAATGTGGTCTCCACGTCGCACAGGAGGAAAAGAGAAAGTTTCGGGTTTTTTGTGAGTCTTTATAGTCGGTGTCACATGACTTCCCACTTCTGGTTTATGTTTCCTGGAGGACTTTAGCAACGACTCATGGGGGTTATAGTCCTTTGTTCGCTGTTTTAATAAGGCAGAAGTTCTTAATATGTGGGTCAGTTCACCACAATGGCCTTAAGAGATCTCTTCCAACCCAATATATTCTATGATTCTATGGGATATATAGTGCATGATGGGATATACAATTCAGCCAAGAAAAGAAACTGTGAGGATGGAGCAATCCAGTCATAAATCACATGAGGCACTCTCATAAACTACCAAGAATGAATTTACTTGTCTATCAAAATAACTTTTTCCTAGATTGAAGTACTTTGAAAGTAATCTTTTGTTTTAAAAACTGAAATGTTCATTAGGAACCAAGCTCTTTTTTATAAATTCTCTTTTTTTAACAAAAGTCTCCATTTTCCATTGTTGAAAGAGTATTAAAAAATAGTGCTCCATGAAGAGTTCTTTTTTCCAGATCAGTGTCCAAAGAAAAAAAGAGCATAAAAACAAAAGTCAGCTCGATCCAAATTTAAAAAAAACATAAATCCTTGAAATAAAAATCTACAAAACCTCTTCTTTACGTAATAAATATTTTTTTACATTCCAGAAAATAAAAAATTTTATTTGGCAAATCTAGCCTCACTCTATTCAAAGTTAAATAACCCACAATGAAACCTTCCCACAAACCTGAAGATTTTTGCCATGGAAGTATCAAAGAAAACATCTTGATCTTCCTGATTAAGCTTAATCCCATACTAACCCTCCACTCCCAAACACTTAGCTTCATCCAATATCATAAATGTTATTAGTAGGAAATTGTAGTTTTGGAGAATAAAAAAGAAGGTACAGGAAGGAAAGAGGGAAAAGGCATTAGTAACAGAAAGATTTATGTAGCTCCGCAGTATCATTTGAACCCACCCAAGCATTGCCCACGAGTGCTACTTAACAGAAAATTAACATTAAGATGCTTCTCCAAAATGCTTTAAGTCAGCCTAAAGACTCCAAATGACATCACTAAGCACTGGATCAGGCTTTTCAGCATCTGGAGTTGGAAAGACTCGTTGCTCTTCTTGCCAGTTCTGACAAAACCTATTTGTATCAAATGTTGTACATCCAAATGGCTAGCAAATATGTGATGAGAAAAAAATAAAAGAGTATATTTTCATTTAGCGTGTATTGCTTAGGTCGTCTCTACAGATTTATATCATGCTGCATTTTGTGAAGTTGGCATTTGCCTTAGTTCAAATAGTGAGTGCATTCTCTTGAAAGTTCTGAAAGAATTAGAAACAGATTATTTTAAAAAAATATTCAGAAATTTGTGAATCCAAAGACGTCACTGGCTACCCAATCTCACTACACATTTCTCTCTTTACTTCCCATAACAATGTCATTATGACAAACATGATTCTGCCACATTCTCTGCTAAAGTACAGAACAAGGTCATGGAACTGAACCATAGCAGACAGAATAGTGCAACATTACCCAGTCTCCACTGGGTTATTAGCAGTTTTGTTAATATTTGAAGAATGAAAGTAACTACTTTTTCTTATAAGAAACAACCTAGAGTCTGTGACAATTATGTAACAGGCATCCACTTTCATTTTGAGGACAACAGTTTTTACAGTGAAAAAGACCTCAAAACGGTAGTGAGCTTGGGTGTGAATGGGATACCAAAAACTTGCATTTCACACCAGTCCAAAGCTATATTGAACCAGACCACTTGTGATCACACTAAGGATGCACACGCTGACCATCAAAGCTAGAAACATTTTAAGTGTCACTGCACCATTTCAACACTATGGTTTTTTGTCCCAACATGTCACAGAGCTGCTCTGAACTGCCAAGTGGGAGATGTGGAAGTTTTAATTAAAGATTCAGAAATGAAAAAACCCAAGCCACCAAATTCTGCACAAAGTTTCACTGTCTGAATGGAATTGGCTTGACCACCTGTACAATTTTGTTTAGGAAAATATTTCAACTTCAGTATTTAACAAGGGGTTGGCCTTGTCAGGACTGTAAACCCTGCATGATCATAGACCCTGAATTTGTAGCCTTAGTCATGAAACTGTGTAGTGTACTATAAAGCATTAGCAAGACTTTGGGATAAAAGTCAAACTTAGGATCTTGATCTTTCTAGAATTTAGCAATAAATTTGTCCTATCTTTTTCACCTCAAATCTCTCACCTTCAGTCCTACTAATTTAGGCAACTGTATTTGGAAAACAATTGAAGACCCAGGCTACAGCTACAAGCAAATGCCATCATTGGTAAAGAGCATCAGGCAGAAAGAGGACTTCCCTCTGGTGTTGCACACATCTCAGATAAATAAAAGACAAAAAAGATAAGTTTTCAAAATGTTTAGTGTTAGTGGCCTGACTTCCTTCACTGTAGTCATTTTGAAAGTGATTTGAACAGCAGTAAAAGATATCCAATACTTTTGAGATCTCTGGATGCTGCCCTGTCCCTGAGTAACGGCCCACCTCCAGAAGGCTGCAGAGCTGCTCCCTCTCTGGCCTGAACCCTTTACTGATGGCTTTGCTGGTTTCCAGCAGCAAGCACCCAGTTCTCTCAAGTGCGCTTCTTGTGCACAAACGTCTGTAGACTTGGTGAAAGTGGCTCCCACAGGCTGGGCAAATCTTTTTCCAAGCCCATCAAGCTAGTCTGCTGCAGTGGAAAGTCTTTGTAGACAGAGAACAAGTGCTAGGCTGCTAGTCAATCCACAACACAAACACGGGGTTGGTTCCTCCAGTGGCAGAAAGCTGCTGAACAATTTACCCCAGATGGCTGGTCTTTGTGTTCTCCAAAAACCCAATCCCTCTGGTCTGCAGATGCTCCTGCCCCCTCCAACGGGGAAAGAGGCTTGTACTCAAAGGGGCCTCCACATTTTGAAGCATTAAAGGGATGTGCTCCGAGGCACTTGATTTCCTATTAGTCTTATGCAGAGCAGTCTCAGCATGTCTGTTTATGGGGCCAGTATAACACATGTTCTTCACCACCACCTTCCTCACACCTACTGGTGGGTTGATATAGTGGTCAAGCAGAAGTAGCTGGTGGGGTGGCCTGAGTAAGCAGCGTAGACTTGGATTCCCACCAGAAGGTGGAGCAATGTTAGCACCCTAAAGGAGAAATCCCAGCCAAATTTGTCCCCCAGCAGGAGAGAAAGTGCAAAAGCGATTGCCTCCCTAGCTTCCAGCTTTCCGTGGCTGAATCAGGAGAAAAAAGGCTCAGACCCACGGTACCCACAGTCTGAACACTGTCTCCACAGTGGAACTATAGTCCTCTCATGTCATACTATAAAAGCACATCTTGCACCTTTGCCAAAGGCATGTCAGTTTTTCCTCGCCATTGCACAACCCTCCAGAGTTTCCTAGGTGGGAAGCCCTAGGACAGCACCTGCTAGGACAGGAACATACCCTTAATCACAGGTTCTAGGGGCTCACACCATGTCACCCAAAGAAACAGGAAGAAAGAGTGTGTCAGAAAACCAGCATGTACTGGGAGAAAAACAGATTTGGGCAGGAAGAGGGGACAGGTTTGGCAGCAGGGTTGGTGAATCACACACTATTTCCATGCCAGAGCATGTTTAAGCAACAGATAAATTTTGCTTGTAGTGCATATATCAGTTGCTGTTCAGTGCAGTGGAGCAAGAATGTAATGACTTTCCAGCACCACTAAAAATAAAGCCACCAGGGAACAGATCCTGTCTCCCTTCTTCCTGCAGAGCAGCACCTCATCATGCAAAAAGTCTCTCTGCTTGCATGAAGGTTGCTTGTTGCTCCACTGGCACCTGATGCAGCACCATGGTGCTCCATGAAAAACAGCAAAGCAGACCCTGTTGGCTAGTGTGTCCTCCTGTCATGGCACAGGCATAAGATTTCCCACTCAGAGATTATAAAACTGTAGAACTGTAGCAGAGGAAGGAGCTCTGTTCACTCAGAACTGAGTGCTCAGGCTGGGTTCATATACTACTTGCTGGCTCCTTTTTTCTGCTTTGTAGGCTATGGGGGAGGGAAGGCGAGGCAGAGAGGAAGTTAAGGAAGATCCCAGCAATTATGAGTCACCGGGGCCTGATACTTATTTAGGAAATAGAATTAAACCAATTTTTGCAGAGGCAATAGCTGCTGTGAAAACAGCATGCTTTTCATTGAGCTCAGCAGGGTGAATAGTAAAACCTCAACAGGGGAATATAGTTATATGTTGACCTACTCTACGCTGTTGCTTCATGCTGTAGATGAGGAGAAGCAAAGCATCTTCACAGCCTCATGCTGGGAAATAAATGCATGGCCTGACACCCACAAGGGAGTTAACCATGTGCATGTCTTTCTGCTCATCTGCTTTGCAAAGGCCTGACAGGCTGTGATGGCAAGCCTCAAAAAACCCCCACTTATAATCCGGTCCAATTTAGTAACCAAGAATTAAGATACTTCTCTTTTATTTATTTATATATATATATATATATATATTTAATTTTTTTCTGACCTGACTTCCTTGTAATCCAGTTGTTCTTGTCCTGAAAGCAGATGCCATGAATCAGTGCCGGCACCATTACAATCTGTTTCAGGTTCTCAACCTGTTTCCTACTGGGCTTGTTTCTGAGGCAGAGAGGAGAGTTTCATGATGAGCCTACTGCTCTTGAGCATCTCCCAAAGCTGGCAGGCTGGCTCTGGTGGGAGCCACACAGTAACACAAACACCACTGAAGCAGCTTTTGAGGCCTATAGGTATACAAAACACGTACATATACAAATGCACAAGAAACAAAACCACTGTGTTCTGTCAGCACTGATTAACACCATTGCTTAGAGCCAGGATTCAAATAAGCACAGTATTTGTTTTCCTAGCTGGAAATGTAAAGCGAGCCACAAAGTATCTGGCATAAGCCTCTTTTTCTTGCTGGGCCACAGAAAATATGTACTCCTTGTGAGCCTGGCAGCAGGTGCTGACAGGGTGACTATCAAATACAGAGGTCAAAGAAGATAACAGAAACACACAGCCTTCCTTAGCGAAAACAGGAGAAAACCCTCATACCTCCCTTCTACTTCTCTCACATCTGTCTACAGGACCAAATGGGCTTCCAGCCCTGGAGAATGCCTGAGCCAGCATCCTTCTTTAAATTATGAGTAACATCACCTCTGCAGCCAATGCCAGACCCGTCAGCTTTACAAATAAAACTGTTCTGTGAAAGAGCTTGCTGTTTTCTTACTTCTTTACCTGATGTGACACACAAAATGGGTATTATAATTGCTGCACAAGTACACCTTAGCCACTTATCCTTAATTCTGGCATATATCCACAGCAATAAGAACCAGAAATATGTCCTTCTGCTCCTTGTGTGATGTTCACAGATAAGTCAGAGAAAAGAGTCCTGAGGCTTATCTTAGCTTAGTTAAGCCTAGGTTAACTAGATAAACATGCCTTTGGCAATTCTTTTCAAACCAAAATAACTCCAGATATTCAGGCTAAGCACAGTGTTTATTAAGAATGTGGCCCAAGGACTGATGCTTTCAAAATGCTTGGATATTTGTATTAGTACCCTGTAAAGAGAAAAGAGCAACTATTAGCTTCTTTAAAATTAGTACCATAGAGCAAGATATGTGTTCAATGTATGCAGACATTAATATTTTTAGCAAGGTCAGAAGAGATCTCCAAGATCATAATTCTTTGCCAAGAACACAACCCAGCCATTTCTGCATGGGGCTAGAACTTCTGTGTGAGCTATACTGTATCTTATTGTAAAAGATACTAATCTTGATTTATAGATTGGGGAATTTCCCATAGCCCTAAGGTAAATTGTTCTAATAGGTAATTATTGTCTCCATAAAAAAAGAACAACAAAAAAACCTTGACTTCCCCCCCACCCCGAAAAAGCTCCCCCAAACCCCCAACAAACAAACAAAAACCCCAAAACCAAACCAAAACAAAAACCCCAAGCACCCTTATTACTTGTCTAAATCTGTCTAGCCTCAGCTTCCAGCTGTTGGCTTGCATTCTGCCATTTACTCGTTTAAGATGATTTTGTATAGGAAATCTCTTCCCCATGTAGGTACTTGCATGTTATAATTACATCAGCTCTTAATGTTCCTGGATGAAGTAAGTAGATTTCTCTTCTTTAAACTTCTCACTGTGAGGCAGATTTTTCCTAGCCTCAAATTTTTCCTGAAACTTTTCTGCACCCACTCAGATTTTCCCAAGTCCATTGTGGATGTGAACTGCAGGATTGAACACAATACTCTGGTGCTATGCTTGTTTTATAGCCCTAGTTCCACCTTCTAATGCCTATTGGATAGTCAGTAAAGACCATATCTGCTGTCTTGACTATAGCATCACTCTGGGAATGCTCATTCATAAGGACTACTCACCATACCTCAGCCCTTTTTGAAGTCAGTCAGTTCAGGTTTCAGTAGACAGTGTTAAAATCACACATAGCATTCTTTCTTCTTTAATTTGGCCTTGCATTCAACTGTGTGGAAATATGTACTGATCGTGAGGGTCTGTCAGCCTAAGGAAGTCAGGTGAATCTTCATAGCTAAGTTCTTCTCACCAGAATTTTGTGTCACCTGAAGTTTTTGGAAGGAGTTGTTTTACTTTTAATTTTTTTCGCTGTTAATCTCACAACATTAATCAGAAACATCTGTTTTCTTATAAATACATATTTCATTGCCATACTTAGTGCTAGCACTTGAAAACAAGGAGCAGAGCAGAAAGCAAATTTAAGGAAAAATGACATATTTAATACAAAGCTTCTATCCATTTTTCATTTTTCCTTTATTTGCCATTCATTCTTTAGTTGTTGGTTAAAGGTACACCAGTATTTTACCAAATATTGCAACATTTTTGTCCTAGGGGAGTTACATTTTTTGCCAGATTAATAACAAATCAGATGATTTGGACAAGATCTGAGGAAGAGGTGTTGATCTTGCTTTTTCCTGCCTTCTGACCAAAGTAGGACTCAGTTGCTAAAATGAGTAGATTTGTAAGCCTGAGAACATAAGTTTGAAAAACAGCTCTAATGCTAGTTCATAATTTTAATACCATATATTTAAAACCTCTAAACCTCCTTGTAACTTATATCTGAGAGTTACAGCATATAACAATTTTAACATTGTTTTTTCTCATATTTCTGATTTTGGAGGTAAAACTGAACTCTAGAGCTTCAATAAGACACTGTAATCCCTCTGCCACCTTGAATAATCCTCCATAACAAATAGCAGGAGAACATTTAATTAAGAAAAAATCAGCACTGCTTGTAATCCTGAGATGCCACTGGCCTTCACAGGGACACCAACTCCAATGATTTCAGAAGCTGACTGAAACCCAGGAGCTTCCCTGACTTCAAGAATTTAGTTCCTTCTCTCCCAAATACCATTGGCAGAAGAGATTTGAAGTCGCAGGTTTAGACCATCCTAAGATGTTGGTGCTCAATATCCTTCAGGTGAAAACAAAGCAAAGTAGTGTCATTCTGTTTATTGTGCTTAGCACTTAGTTTTACTGCCTTGTTTTCCACAGAGCCATGTAATGGAAATAGCTTCTCCAACCGAAGACTGCAAGAGCTGGTGAAAACAGCTAAGCCATGCCTACTCAAGAACAGCTTTGCTGCTTTGTACTGCCAAGTGGTTGCCAGCCCAGAATTCCTGTGCAAGTGGTCTATGAAAGAAGAGGGAGAAATACCAGTTATGCTGATCTCAAACTGCAGCATACACTCTTACTAGCCTCCTAAAATAATGAGCTTTCAGATTGTTGAAGCAGAAATCACTACAAAAATCCAGAGAAACAGTACTAAGTGACTTGCAAAAATCAGTGTGGCAAGAAGAAAGGAAGATCATAGCAAAGCAATCCCTTACCTTAGCCAAAATTTAGTGGGTGCTGTGGTTGTAATTTGGTACATGCTTATTTGGTCTCAGCAATGTTTTTGCTAATTTTCGTTACTGAAACAATCCTTTGGAAGCTAGGAAAGACTTGTTGGTTTTAGGTTTTTAGCTTAGAAACCAGAGGAATTACAAACCCTGTGTAGCTTTATTTGCAAGCTGACCATATGGAAAATGATGGAATAATGACCTACACAAACCTTCATTTGTAGAGCTGCTTTTTAGAGTGGTCACGTATATCAAAGTAGGAGGAAATTTTTTAACACAGATCTTATGTACAAAGCTCTAAGAAACCAATTGTATGGCCTCCTTGGAAACATGGAGGCTGCAATGGAATCTGACAGGAAACCAGCAAGGCAGCTTTCTCTACACTTGGGAGACCCCTGAAGTTGAATACCTTGGATACTCTAAGCTTGTAGGATGCTCACTGCCACCCAAGCTGCGCTAAGGAATACAGTTTCTCTCTCATGTTGGGCTATATGATTTTTCATATCCCAGCTCTGCATTTACCTCTACCTGTTCCTACAAGTCAAACAGTACAAACTTGCAACATAGGTCACTATCCTGTTTTGACTTATTGTTTTTTGTTGTGCACCAAGATTCCCAAAATATACTTCATGATGTTACAGAGTATGATCGGTGTGGGAATTATGAAGCCAGCTACTGAAACTCTTCTGTTCATGGTGTGCCTCTTCTCACACATAGGCATGGTTTATCACAGGTGAGTAATAAATGGGGATATACTTTTCAAACAGATTACAAATAATTGGTTATTTCTTAAACACAAACATGGGTGAGGACCCTATTAGTCCTTTTACTCACAAAAAATCCACTAGGTGTAGCTTATTTGTAAAATGATGAAGCAAAAGCCTAGGTGGGAAATGAAAATAATGAAAAAACTGCAACTGGAAAACCAAAGAAACTTTGTCTTCATCATTAGAAATAAAAGTGAAAAGTGGAAAACTAATCACATGAGCATCCCTAAAATGAAAACAGACAGAGATTTGTAAGAGACTTTGTTGGACATTACAGTGCAAAACAAACATTAAGCTATACATTTACATAGTTTTTATGTGTAGGTATGTGTATTCATGTATTCATGCATACATATTTATGTGTGTAGATATACACGAACTAACACTTCCATTTTTTATTCTAAGAAATTGTATGTAATTATATCATACAGCTTTAGTGCTCTTTTTTTGTTGTCATTATCTAGAAAAGGAATTTTTGTTTCAGACATGCGAAATTTTGAAATATTACAGACATTTAAGACTGTATGTTAGGTCCAGCAAATAATTTGCAATAGATCAGATATAGCAGATATTTAAAAATAGTAATCTTGAAGTGTTTGGAGAAAAATTAAAAGTGGGATATAAAATGTGAACCTCTAGTGAGGACAGAACTGAAAATCAAACTTAACTCTCCACAGATATTTGTGAAATTGGAAACAATACGTTCTGTCCTCTCTCCCTCTAATATTGTGATTAAAACAAGAAAAATTTCCATATAATAGTGGCCTGAGGGTGCTTGTAAACACTCATTTGCTGGTGAAGAAATAATAAATAAATCTATGTTGAAATTACACTTTCAAATCACACTGGAGAGGTAAACTGTGATGATGCATGCATGATCTGTTTCTTCATTCTAACTTGAACCAGAAGGACTTTTACAGCTCAATTTGGATAGTGCAGTGAGAACAGGGATTTTCCACTACTGTTCTCATAAAGACAGGAATATATTTACTATTGTAACGCTTTCTGGCTCCATGGGCTATGTCCTGCCTAAATGGACCAACCCATCACCCCCTTAAAAAAAGCCTGAAGGATATGAATTTTATTTATTATATTATTTTTTTCAGTGGGGAGTAAAATGGAGAATGTCCATGCACTGAGAAAAAAAGGATAAACTACTGCAGCACAAGCTCAAATAACCTACCAAAAGTTATGTTCCAAGTCAGAGGCAGGACTAGAAACAGACTCCAGACTCCTCCTTTAATCTCGTCCTCTGGTCCACTTTGTCAAATGAACAAAAGACACTGCACTTAGTAGCATGCAGTATTTTCCCTTTGTCAACAATTCCATTGTAGGCATAATCTGGTGGCACACACTTCCCTCTCCTGCATTCATGACATTTCTCTGCAGTTCCTTGTGCCCATTCCAGGTACCAAGCAGTACACCACCACTAAGGTCTGAACAGAGAATCTCAGCTGACATATCTCCACCCAGTAAAGTTCAGACTACACCTTCTAGATCATTTTGACTCAGCCTTTCAGAAATCAAAAGCTTTACAATGGAGAAATTTATTAGTATAAAAAATACATTTTGGTTCATTTTAAAAACACCAGACCATCAGAATATTTCATTCACGAAATAATAATTTCTATAAGGTACAATACAAAACAATTAGACCAACAGAGATATAGTAAATGTTATACATTTATAATGTTACATGTTCCCTTTCTCCCATGCTCTGAGCGAAATAGAATAATATACTAAGGTTAAACACATATTGATCCTTATCCAGTATTCTCAAAGTCTGCATTTGCATAATAGTTAATTCATTTAGCGTTATAATCATTGTTCCCACACCTGTCTTCTTTCAGCAATTTCTCTTTATGATTCTTCTTTGTCATAAAAAACAAGGTCCTATTACCTCATTTTAATCTGTGGAATAGCAGATGACCATCCCATCCCAAAAATTCGAAACATTACACTGTTCAAATTCCATTTCTTCAGAAGGTTTGATATCTTCAGTACTGAGTGCTAGTACATCTCTCAAGGCAGAAAGTATGAGTTAAATGTAGACTACATGCAGACATCTCTGCATGGAAGTTACCCACGTATGACAGTAATAAACATGGTAAGTGTTGAAAGATCATTGGCAACCTTTTATGTTGATGGTATATAAGCCAGAAAGCAAGAAGCCATCACACAGTTCAGACAGAAATACCCTTGTTTCCTCTTACAATTTCTTATCAAAGAAAGGTTGCCTTTAATTTAGGTAGTAACTAAGGCAGCCCTTTGGTTTGCTCCTGATAAAGTAGCCCTAGTTTAACCCTGGCATTTTTTTGATAGAACAAGAATGAGCTGAAGCCTTGGGTAAAATATTGGCTACTGAGCTCAATTTCATTTTAAAGATGTAGTTTCAGCATGTTTATGTAAACAGCAATCTGACTTAAAGCAAGAGGATGGGCCTTGCCCAGGTGTGAAGATTAGGCACACCATGAATATCAGAAGGAAGATGGCATCACTTATGTTTGAGGAAGCGCTGGTTGGGCACATGATCCTTCAGATAAAATGGTTTCAAACATAATTTTCTCCTTCTGTCAGAGGATTTGACAACTGTGCTTTGGCCTGTGCCAGACCACAGAAACCAACAGAGTTTTAAGATGAATGCAACCCCGTGTTTCCCAGGAAACAGACGTCAACACAATTTCATTCTAAGGTGAATCGATGTTATAGATAAGCAAAAAGTGTGGCTGTCTCACAAACACCAAAAGAGGAAACTAACATGTTTTCTTGCAGTTGTCCAGCCGAACAGCTTGCAAAACAATGATTTTAATCCAGCGTTCATCCATAACTTTACACACCCATAAATCTATCACCAAGCCTCATCAATAGCAGTGGGAATATGCCAGATATTTATGCAAGCTGCACCACAAAACAGTATTTTCTCAATGCTGCATTTGCAACCATAGACATAGCTAGACAAAATTTTTCACGTTGACAAATTTTTGCCTTGAGAATATTTTGAAGATTCAAATAGTTTTTCTAATTTTAATGATTTCAAAGGAAAAAATGACCATGCAAATAAACTGAAACAAAGAGCATTTTGGAAAAAAAGAAGAGTATGGCACCAGAATTTTGAAAATGTTTCCCAATTTTAATTGTATTTCTATTTGTTTACATGCACAGATAATAAATATGCACATACGGACATAAAGTAATATTTAAATATGTTTGCTTGTGTGTGTAAACATACATAGTACATGAATATCTTCATTGAGTCATAGTGTTATATTATAGTTAAATATTTAACTGGTTTTATCCTGATTTTAAAATAATTTAAAGCATTATTACTTAATTAATATATTATTTTTGTTCCTTTGCCTTTTCCACATTTTAAGGCTTGCAGCAACACTGTCCTCTTCTTCCCTTAAGGGGCTTTTCTTCCTTAAATGCCATCAATTCTCATAAGCTTTCTTTATTAGCTGTGTTTGTTAAAGTGACTTTTAACTCTCTCACTGCTCTTCTTGGGTTGTTTCTGATTGTTCCACACCTTTACCTGAACTTCATTAACCAGAGCAAAGCATCACACTCCTGTTGAACAGAGTGAACAATATTTTCTCTTTTCTTTGTGGCTGAAAATGTGTTCATAGGTTTCAGTACCTTCCTCTTTTCCTTTCCAATCTCCTACCTCAGTACAGCTGCCCTGATAGTTGTTAGTCCATGCTGTGTTTGCACACATGGTCGTGTCCAGGACCATCTAAGTGCAGGGTTGCCCTTACTCATGCTGAATGATACCCAGTTTTTCCAAACTCTGTTATCAAAAGGAGCTGATTACCAATATCTGGACTAACTCATTTCAGCTGATCACCCTACACTATGCAATAGTTATTTTGGTTCAAATTGCCTCCTGGAATTTACCAAGATTATCAAAGCAAGGTTATCCTACAATCAGAAATAGACCAGGATTTTTTCAGGTCCTGGACTCAGGCTCTGAGGCCTGGGTTGTTCCTCCTCTCAAGGCTAAATTCAAGGCTTTGTGTTCCTCTTGGAGAAAATTGCAATAGCCACAGCTGGAGTTAGACTTGCTGCCAGAAATGCTTTTTCATTTCCACAGAAAGCCTCTGGAGCCTGTTATAAAACTACTGACGTGACGAAGTATCTGTCCTCTGTCTTCTATGGGCTGAGGGGTCACCTGTGAGGCTTTACCTTACCCACACAAGAAGGATTTCAGAAGTGTGCTTCAGTAGTGTCTACGCCAGAAAAGACAGGAAACAGTTTTTGATATATGGATATGGAATGAGATTGCATTTGAAAACTAAACTGGAGAAAACTGAGAGTACAGCTGACCCACTAAGAACAGAAAACATTGTTTTGTTTGGTTTGGTATGGGCTCTAGACATACAGTCCAGAAATTAGAGGGGCCAACTCACCTCTAAAAGGAGGAGTCTGCAGAGAGAACCTCTTACCTGTCTTTGCCTCAGTGATGCTTACTATGATTTTTATGCAAAATGAAGGGAAGGGAAGGGAAGGGAAGGGAAGGGAAGGGAAGGG
>JAVFHW010071856.1:1126-13877 GCA_032159205.1 Eurystomus glaucurus suahelicus | reverse complement strand
TTTCACTTAATGCTATTAAAAAATTCTATGGAATTTCAATAATATTTCTTGAATAAAAATAATTAAATCTTGAACTACAAAAAATCATTTTGATTTTTCAATAGAGAGAAAAAGAGGAATAGAGATGGATATTCTCCACAGTCTTTATTGTGTTTCACATTTTTCTTTCACTGGGTATTTATGTTCTTGATGGTTTGCATTTAGTATTTTGGTTTTATTGCAACACTGTGCTATTAAATTGTTCAGCAGGGAACAGCATAACGTCAGTCCAGATGGAACATGATGGAATGACAATCAAAAATATGGTGTTAGTTTGTAAAGATGGGCCATTATGGCAAGAAATGTTGAAAAGAACTGAACAGGCTATAAAAGGGTTGGAACAAAAATGTGAAGGAAAAAGGCAAGGGTGAGAATGTTAGGATTTCAAAGTATAAATATTATTGCACTGAACTAGATCATAAAGCAAATGGAATTTCAGAGCACTTGAAATCTGAGTTGCATCAAATCAGTTCTCTGTAGTGAAAAGAAGACAAACATCACAAACCATGCTGAAAATATGTTTAGACTGCATATTTCTAAAAGTAAAGCTTGCAGCTAACTTTCCATGTTCTTTAGCACATACTCTATGCTAAAAGAACATCCTGCTTATCCATCTACAAGTCAACTACTTCCTCACCTAGTACATGTGCACATTTACCACTGAAAATATCCTCCTGTGGGAAGGTAGTCTAAGTCTAAAAATTGTTGATATTTTTGTTTTTGATGCAGAGAAAGCACCTGGAGGGAAGCTCTTCTCATTTTCTTTGTACCCAATAAAAAGGAACTAGTTGCAAATTTTACAAATCAGGGAGAGACTGAAGTTTTTAATTAATATCTTTATTGATAGTGCTTCAAGAAAGATCAGATACAAGCAGCTGACTAACACCATATCAGCACCAAGATGTAAGGTTGCTGGTATGGAAAGGCTTCAGACAGATTGGGCTAATAAATTTCACAGAATCACAGAGTGGTAGGGTTTGGAAGGGGCCTCTGGAGATCATCTAGTCCAAACCCTCTGCCTAAGCAGGTTCATCTAGAGCAGGTTGTAGAGGAACAAGTCCAGGTGGGTTTTGAGCATCTCCAGAGAAAGGTACTCCACAGCCTCTCTAGGCAGCCTGTTCCAGTGTTCCATCACCCCCACAGTAAAGAAGCTTTTCCTGATGTTCAGCTGGAACCTCCTGTGTTCCAGTTTGTGCGCCTTGTCCTGCCACTGGGCATCACTGAAAAGAGACTGCCCCATCCTCTTGACACCCACCCTTCAGATATTTACAAACATCTCTCAGCCTTTCCTTGCAAGACCTATGCTTCCGTCCCTTAATCATTCTTGTAGCCCTCTGTTGGACTCTCTCTGGTAGTTTCTTCTCTCTCTGGAACTAGGAAGCCCCAAACTGGACACCGTACTCCAGATGTGGCCTTACTAGGGCAGAATAGAGGGGGATAAAAACCTCCCTGGATATGCTGGCCACAGTAGCACCCCAGGAGACCATTGGCCTTCAATGAGGGCACATTGCTGGTTCATGGTTAACTTGCTGTCCATCAGGACTCCAAGGTCCTTCTCTGCAGAGCTGCTTTCTAGCAGGTCAGCCTCTAAACTGTACTCATGCATGGGGTTATTCTGCCCCAGCTGCAGGACCCTGCACTTGCCCTTGTTGAATTTCATTAAATTCCTCTCCACCCACTCTCCAGACTGCCTAGGTCTTGCTGAATGGCAGCACAGCCCTGTGGTGTGTCAGACACCCCTCCCAGTTCTGTATCATCATCAAACTTTTTGAAAGTACATTCTGTCCCTTCATTCAGATCATTGATGAATATGTTGAGCAAGACTGGAGCCAGAACTGACCCCTGGCAAACACCGCTAGCTGCAGGCCTTCAACAAGATTGTGCCGCTGACCACAACCCTCTTGAGCTCTATTGTTCAGCCAGTTCCCAATCCACCTCACAGTCTACTCATCTAACTCATGCGTCCTACACTTACCTATGAGGATTTTATGGGAGACAGTGTCAAAAGCCTTGCTGAAGTCAAGGTAGACAACATCCACTCTCCCCTTATCTATCCAGCCAGTCATGTCATCATAGAAGACTATTACGTTGGTCAAGCATGATTTCTCCTTGGTGAACTGTTTCTGGTTGCTCTTGATAACCATGTTTTCCTCTGCATGCTTAGAGCTGACCTTCAGAATGAGCTGTTCCATCACCTTTCCATGGATGGAGGTGAGGTTGATGGGCTTGCCATTTCCTGGGTCCTCCTTGTTGACCTTTGCGAAGGCTGGAATGACACTGGATTTCCTCCAGTCCTCAGGGACCTCTTCTGTTCTCCATGACCTTTCAAAATTGATAGAGAGTAGCACAGCAACATCAGCCAGCTCCCTCAGCACTTCTGGGTGTATCCCATTGGATTTGTGGATGTCCAGTTTGCCTAACTGATCTCTAACCCAATCCTCCACCATCAAGGGAGAGTTTTCCTTTCTCTAGACTTTCTCTCTTACCTCCGGACACTGGGATTCCTGAGAGTCAGTCTTAGTAGTAAAGGCTGAAACAAAGATGACATTCAGGAACTCTGTTTTTTCTGTATCCTCCATCACCAGGGTATACACCTCATTCTGCAAGGAGGCCAACATTTTCCCTAGTATTCCTTTTGCTACTGATGCACTTGAAGAAGTCCTTCTTTATTTCTTTGACATCTCTTGCCAGATTTAATTCCAAGTGAGCCTTAGCCTTCCTCATTGCATCCCTACATAATCTGGCAACATTCTTACATTCCTCCCATGTGGCCTGTCCCTTCTTCCACATACTGTAAACTTCCTTATTCCATTTGAGTTTTATTCCAGAAGTTCTTTGCTCATCCATGCAGGTCTTCTGCCTTCTTTGCTTGATTTCTTACTCATAGGGATGCACCTAACTTGAGGTCAGAGGAAGTAGTGCTTGAATATTAACCAGCTCTCTTGTGCCTCCCCACCTTCTGGAGACATGAGATTCCTCCAGGTAGGCCTCTGAAGGAGCCAAATTTAGCTCATCTAAAGTCCAGGGGTTTAATCTTACTTACTATCCTGCTTCTTCCAAGTAGGATCCTGAACTCCACCATCAAATGGTCACTGCAGCCAAGGCTGCCCCCAACCTTCACATCCCCAACTAGACCTTCTCTCTTTGTTAATAAAAAGTCCAGCAGCACAGCTGTCTTCATTGACTCCTCCACCATGTGTGTAAAAAAGTTACCATCAATGCTCTAGAGGAACCTCCTGGACTGTGTGTACTTAGCTGTCTTGTTTTTCCAGTGAATATCAGGGTGGTTGAAGTACCCCAGGAGAACCAGGGCATGTGATTGTGAGGCTACTTTCAGTTGTCTGTAGAAGACCTCATCAACTTCCTCTTCCTGATCCAGTGGCCTGTAATAAACACATACAACTGTGTCATCCATATTAGCTTGCCCTTTAATTATTACCCATAAGCTCTACACTCATTCTTCCTCTCCCACCTCGGCAGAGCTCAATATATTCTGCTTTCCTAAAAAGTACATAGCTGTCCATGACAGCATTCCAGTCATGTGACTTATCCCACCATGTCTTCATAATTGCAATGAGATCATGGCCCTGCAATCGCACACAGATCTCTATTTCTTCCTGTTTATTCTCCATGCTGTCTCTGTTGATGTACAGGCATTTCATAGGGGTACTTGAACATCCCGGGAGGGATGCAAGAGGATTCACCATAGTGGAATCATCATAGTGGAACACAACCTTGAGCTGGTTGGCCTTCTGGCTCTCATCTTGGAAGGCAGCTAAGGAACATTTGTTGCTGCCCGGCTTGGCCTGGCTAACTCGCTAGTTGGATATGATGGCATAAGCACTGACGTTTTGGACCCTGCCCCCCAGGTCCTCCAGCTTAAAGTCTGCCTCACCAAGTTGGCCAGCCTGCTGCCAAAGACTACCTTACCTCTTCTAGACAGGTGGATTCCATCTCTCTGCAACAGGTTATGGTCATTGAAGAATATCCCTTTGTCACAAAAGCCAAAACCTTCATGACAGCACCAGCCAAGTAGCCAGAATTTGGTATGCATTGTCTGTTTCTGGCTGCCTCCTTTCCTCTGACTAGTAAAGTGGAGGAAAAGAGAACTTGGTCACCAGTACTTTTTGCTTGCACCTCCAGGGCTTTCTGTCTTCTCTTCATGTCTTCTTTCATTCTGCTCAGGTTCTGGCTTGTAGTGTTATTCATGCCAAAATTCCAAGACAGAAGTCTACTTCTGCACAAGAAAGTTAGAAAGTGCAAGAGCATATTTTCTGTATTATCTCATGACATTTGACCACAAGTATAATATTAAACTCTCATAGAATGGTTTAAGGTCAGAAGTAACCTTAAAGATCACGTAGTTCCAAACCCCTAACATGGGGCACCTTCCTCTAGATCAGATTGATCTAAGCCCCATCCAGCCTGGCCTTGAACACTTGCAGGGATCGGGCATCCACATCCCATTTGGGCAACCTGTTCCTGTGTCTCATCACCCTCAGAGAGAACTCCTTCCTTACATCTAATCTAAAGCTACCCTCTTTCAGTTTAAAGCCATTACCCCTTGCTCTATTACTACATGTCCTTGTAAAAAATCTTTGTCCAGCTTTCTTGTAGGCCCCTTTTGGGTACTGGAAGGCTGCTATAACAACCCCTACTCTCTCAGGAGAGGTGCTGCAGTCCCTTGATCATCTTCATGGTCCTCCTCTGGACTTGCTCTGACAGGTCCATGTCTTACTTATACTGGAGGCCCAGAGCTTAACACAGTACTCCAGGTGGGGTCTCACAAGAGGCAGAGTAGAGGGGGGCGGGAATCACCTTCCTTGACCGGCTGGCCACACTTCTTTTGATGTGGCCCAGGATACAGTTTTCTTTCTGGGCTGCAAATACACATTTCCAGCTCATGTTGAGCTTTTCATCAACCAACACCCTCAAAATCCTTTTCCACAGGGCTGCTCTCAAGGAGTATAAAACAAACATGTTTTTTTCAAGCTGAAATCATTGTAGATTATCAAATTTCTCTGGATGATAAAATGATGGCTTCCATGTACAGAGGAAAAATAATAGTTATGAAGGAACTTGTACCCAAAGAAGTCTTTGACACAGTTTCACATTACATTTTTTGACATTCCCCTACATGAGAACATGAACTGTGAAATGGGGGCAAAATTGCCCCCATTTCCATTAGGCACAATTCATTGTCTGAATGAGAGGAAGGATGAGAAAACACTCTTTAGCTGTTCACTTTATTCTTGGTCCTGTCCCATGTCTTCAGAAACAGCTAGGATGGAAGAATACAAAGTATGTTTATAAAATCTGTAGCTGACAAAGCAGAGAGGAACTGAAACAGCCCTGAAAAAGGCATAGAGAAGGTCTTGAAAATAGTCTAAGGTTACTGAAGAGAAGCGCAATATTCTTTCCTCAGACAGGGATCATCAGAGGTGCCACATGGTGAGCAACTGGCACAACAGCAGTTCTTCATCTATTCACCAGGGCTAGGTAGTTTCCAAAGCTGAACACAGACCCATAATGCTGTAGCTTTGGAAAAAAAAAACCAAACCAACAACTTTGTCCCACAAGGCATGAAAAGTAATATGCTCTCTGTTTTACCTAGCATATACCTAACTGGTAAGTGCTTCAAGAAATACGTATATTTATTGTTAAAAAAAGCAGAAAAGGGCAATAAGTATGAAAAAAAACAACAGAAAATTAAACCTGTGGGCAAAGACTCAGAACCTTCCATTATTTAGCCCAAAGAGAGAAATTAAGAGACGGAGTTATGAGACAGCATACATGAGGATCTTCTTTCAGGAAACAAGGAAAATGCATCTGCTGTGTAATGTAGGTAATCTCCATCCCTTGAGATCTTAAAAACCAGATTAAACAAATATCCTTCTGAAATGACACAGTTACAGGTTGTTTTACTTCGGCATAGGGGTTGGACTACTTAGCATCTAGAAGTCTTTTCCAGCCATATTTTTCAATGACTCCATGAAGTATTTAAATACTATCTAAGAGAAATAGTGGATTGTTTATAAACTCATGCTTTTTCTGTAAAAGCTGATGAAACTCTAAAACTGGAAGGACTTCCAAAAATTAATGGACTTACAATAATTTTTGTGTGTGAAATCGGTGAAGGTAAAATATATGCCTCACATCAGAAGTATCTATCACTTGTAATGGTTCAACATTGAGCCTTTCAATAAATAGTTTTCTGGATGGATCCATGTTGCCCTGGAAAAAACTTTAGGTAAAATTTACTAAAACTAAATCTAATTCAAGTTTGTCTTCATTGCCTGCACTAATCCATGCATTTTTTAGTCCATTTCTCTAACAGAATTTAAAACTGACATTCATACCAATATCCTAAACCTGTTAGTTCATTGCCAGTATTTAATTACGTCAGTACTTAAAACCATGCAAGACAAGAACACATTAATGTACCTAGAATAACTGGGAGAGCATGATTCTTTCCCTTTTCTCCAGAAGATTCTAACAATGAAATTAAAGGACCCTTGTAATTCAAACTCTTAAATATGATAAAACCTACAGGAAAATCTGTGTAAAACCTTTCTTTGTGTGGTCTTTGCATAGTATTGAAAAAATACTATTTCAGCTGTAATCTAGCTAAGGTTTACAAATGCAGAGGAAAATGTAAAGACATTACCTACTAACAATTAAATTGATAGCAGAAAAGTAAAGGGAATATTAAATAACAGAAAGACACTGCTAGATATCAAAATGTTCTTAGGAATTTGTTTAGAAATGAGTCTTTGCTTTTTTGATACAAAACTTCAGGTCTCTTTTTAAAAGTTCAGTTTTTCACAGAGTTATGTGAAGTGCTAACAATATTTTTTATGCAGCTCTGAGCAAATTGAAGAGAATGTTGAAAGCTCCACGTGGTAAAAAGCAATACCTGTACTGAAATACAGGCGAAAAATAATGAAGTCCAGTGAAAAGGTTCATCCCATATGTTTTGGACAACTGAATGTACTTTACTTCAGTAGGAACATGGAAAGCAACTTGGAAAACTGCAAAAATAGCAAGCATGGTGACAGATGTATGTAATCTTGCTCTATCAGAGATAAGGGAAGTTAGAAAACCATACACCTCCTGCTTTCTTTTGAAGGGGAATTCTCTATACATGCACAATGCATAGCTAAGCTTTTATTTTCATATCTTTGCTGTCTCTAGAATTGCAACCTGCAACTTGCTAAGCACCATGCAACAAGTTGTGAAATTAACGAAGAATGATAACTTACAGTAAATGTTAACAAAAATAAGCAGAAACAAAATGCATTTTAAACATTAATTTTCCTCCAAATATCCAGATGTTGTATTAGCTGAAGCCTGCACACAATTCTTACTTTCTTACACAGTTTCTTAAAAAAGTTCCATGAAGCTACACATAATGTCTTACAATATTACTTTTGCTGGTCACATTTATGGATAACTTTAATCTGTTCCTAATTCTTCATGATGTATTTACATACGGAGAAAAAGTAATAGCTCCTTTGGAAAAATCTATGATAGTAATGGCATGAAAAGTATCATCTGAATGACTGAATAGTTTTACAGGATATTAAATTTCAAGGTAGAAGGTTGCAAGAGGTTATAAAAAGGTAGAAACCATCTGCCACTCTTTATCTTAGGGATATGGTTTAATGGTGACCTGGCAGTGGTGGGTTAATGGTTGCACTTGAAGATCGTGAAGATCTCTTCCAACCAGAACAATTCTATGACCTCACATTGCATTCTCTCAGCCTTTTATGTACAATAGTAGACAGATGGACAGATAGATACATTACTGTAAGTTGTGAAAAAATGACCATTCCTACCATTTTATGTCATCATTTTCTCACATAATAACATGAAGGCTTACACATTAGTTTGCTAGGTGGATGTTGCTCCATTTATGCTTGGAAAAATGCTGCCACACCAAGAATATAACAACATGACAGGGTGACATTGTCACAGGCAGGTGCACCTAGATGAGTTTTCTTTAAGCCATCATTATTAGACATGACAATGACAATCTGTTGACAACATGTTCTCCCTGTTGATTCCTGACTGGGACGGGCTGTTGGTTAACACCAAAACTTATGCTGGCAGTTATTTTACCTGTGCCAGCTTGATCAAAACTGACACAGGTGTTTTTACTCAGAATTTACTCACATCTCCATTTTGTTGTAAAAAAAAATTTCAGGGAATGCCACCATTTGACACACAGTCAGAGTACTCAAAGTGACAGATCTTCTGTCAACAGAAGTTCCTCATTTTGCACTTAGACTCTGGAATTAGCTGAAGTCTTCATAGGATTGGAGTTGCTGGATGTGGTGATGTTCATGGTTGCCTGATGGTACATGCAGAGAAGTACACTAGTTAGAGTTCAATCCTCACGTCAGCTGAAGACTTATTTTCCTTATTTGCAAATAATTCCACCAAAGTGTTTAAAATAATTTCAGAAGTTTCATCTCCGCTGTCACCAGAGGCCAAGACTGGTGTGTGCAAAAACACACTGGAAGTAAGTTTTTATCAGACTAGCTCAGATAGGTAAATTTAGAACACCATGAAGGCACAGATTTCAAACTTGGGCTTCTATAGTCTTTGCTCTAAAATTTGGTTACTATTTTTATCTGAAATAGTTTCATGTCTTGACCATAACCCCATCTTCTTGAAGCTGCAGTGTGTATATCCTAACCCATTTATTCCATAGTAAGCACTCATAACTAGAGAATTGTTTGGTGTTTGAGATCACATTTTCAAGTTTACCTTATATCCTAATCAAACAATGCCCAGCTGAGTGATTCTTAAAATCTTGTTCATAAAGTGCTATAAAAATGCATATACAACTGCTATCAACATCAGAAATTCCTAGAGAGTGACAGGATATCATCCAGCTACTGCAGAATTAGTTTACTGCCAAAGCTTTCAGCATTTTGTATCAGTATGTAATTAAGTCTATATATACACATTAAAAATGTCTATGCATGAAAATGTACAGGAATGGGTATATGACAACTTTGGAGACTGGATTGGTCTGAACTATCTCTTGTAGCTCTATTTGGAGCTGTAAATCACAGTACAGAGGTGGATTTATTCCTCAATTCACATACACAGAACAAGAGAACATAGTAAAGAGTGTGAGAGCTGACTTTGTACTTACACAGCACCTTCAACTCTAAGGTGGGTTGCTTAATCCTGACAAAGCCTTCTCACCTCAGCAGGCCAATCATGCCAAATAATGCAAAAGTTGTCCTTTGGGGTGGCTCATGTCACGCAGTCCCCAGGATGATTCAGTGGCAGGCAGTCCTATCTTGCAATTTCTTCCACCACTTTTCTCACCCTTCCCTGCCCCCTGATTTTTCAAGAGTGCCAGGAGATGCTCCTCCACCACAGCCAGTGCTGCAGCCACACAGTGCTTACCAAGGTGTGGTGTCTTCTCCACCTACCCTAGCTGTCTCTCTAGAGAAGCCCAATTAGTGGAGGGAAGATGCCACCCTGTGCGCAGCCACAGGGTATCACTCTGTCCTTCTCGCCACTTTCCAAAGTGGAGGAGGTTGCTGCCTTATCCTAAGGATGAAAGTTTGGCAAATCAACAAGTGGCTCAAAGGGTCACTTTAAACATTAACGAGAGTCTGGTCTCTGCTCTCCTTGATCTTCCCACAGAGTGGGATAAACTATCCTTCTTTCTTCTTTCAATTACTTAATCCCCAGGGTGAAATTTACAGCCCCTCAACTGCAGTAGTACCTTGGACTTGTGCTAGCACATCTCTCCTGTCTCCCTTCACCCAGATCCACCCATCATTTGAAGTGGAAAACTAGACTTCATTCAAATTTTCATCTACTTGTTGCTATTGACTAAGGAGAAGGGAGTCCACTGTCTGGTCTTCCAAGCAGCTGTAAGCCTTAATTGGGGTCAGCAAGCAACAATTTATATAGTTTGCTTGTTTAAATTACAAAAAATATCAGTCTCTTCATCCAATAGCAAGGGGGCAAGAGAGAATGGATGCCTATCAAACAAATCACAACATAGTGTTAGGCAGTTTTTTTGAAACTTGTTTAGAAAGAGTGTTAATAGCCACACATTCAAAAATGTGGTGACATCACTCACAGTGATGGGCAGTGGCCCAAGGATTACCCCAGGGACAGCAGCTTGTTCCAATCAAGAGCATAAGAGCAGAGCAGAAAACAATGAAAAACATACCCTCCTGTGGGATACAGATTCAAGCTGGCTTATGAGCCATAACCTCTGTGCAGGAGTATTCACTGTGAGATGAACTGTCATGAAGTGGCCTGAAGGGAAGGCATTTTATGCAAAGAAGAAAGCAGAGCAAAATGCCACGGTGAATAGGTCTAACAGGCCTCTAACTCGCAGCGCTCTGTTTTACAAGCAGTGCTGACTTCAAGTCTGCAGTATACATTGTATACACATGCTGTATACACTGTAAAATATTTTTGCTTAGGGATGGTCTCTTATTTCCCTGGTGTTTTACAATACACGGTACAATGGAGATATAATGACTTGGAGATACTGATGTGCATAATGAATGCTGCAGTGTAAGCCCCCACTTAAGTCCTAGTGACTTGAAAAGGCACTTGTGGGTGTACCTCAAGTTCATCTGCTGCATGAATTCTCTCTGAATTTCAATGTATCCTGAAAATGAATAATCCAGTTTTAGCTGGAAAATCAACTATATTTAAAATCTCAGACACTAAAAATGGAACAGTGTAAATTTTGGCTGGAGAGTTACAAAAATACAGCTTAAGAAGTTGTTATGCTTTGAGGTTTGGGACCAGGACAGGCAGGGGCTGGACACCCTGAGGGTCCCAAGGGCGAAGCAGTTATTCCCTCCCCCTTCCTGTCCACACCAGATACTGGAGGCAGGAAGTGGTCTCCAGGGTGGGAGGAAGAGACGCTTGGAGCTGACCCTTCCATGCAGCCAGGAGCCATTTTCTCACTACTCCTCATCCTCCAGTGAATCCAAAGCCATCCAACCTTTGGTTTTGTATTATATTGCATTTATTGTGTTTTCCCCCATCTTTGTACCTATATCTACCTTCCCTTCTTGTTTTCTGTTCCCTGTTAAACAATATATATATATCTTTCTAAACTTCCAATACAGTGCAAGTCTCTCTCTCTTTTAACTCCTGATCTCCCTTTTTGCCCACCTGTCTGGGGGGAACTAAGGGATAGGGAGGGGGGAGAGCATACATTCTGTTTCCGTGGGGACCTGCCCTGAGCCCCTAATCGGACCCAGAACAGAAGTCAAAGGTCATGAGGAGAGGAAAGTCAAAAGGGTTTATGTTTTTAGTTGGTTTTGCTCAATTTTAAGAAATTTGCAATTTTAAAAAATAATGTACTAAAAATAAGGAGCAGAAAAGAGAGACAAAAGCAAGAGGCGCATGGGATGTGTGAGGAGGCCGGGAGTCCCTGAGCCCCTTCCTGCAGCCCAGGCAAGCAGGCAAATAGAGTGGAGTCCCTGGCTGGGAGGCACAGGCTGCCTTCTGAGTCCCTGCCAACACAGCATATCCCTGAGGCCAGCTCAGGCAAGGCCCATGCTGTGCATTGCAACCCAGCCTCTGGCTGCTTTCAGCAGCAAATTGAAAGAGGAAGTGGAAGCTCGTGATCAGTAGTGTGGACCACAGCCTTGACCAGGTGATGCTTGGCTTGGATGAACTACTTCAGCTTGGTGCTTGGCTCTGAGCCTCACTGCCACAGTCCAGCATTTGCTTCTCCTTTTGCTTATTGTTCCTCTGATTCCCCCATAGCTCACTGGGCTCCTTCCCTCTTCTGCTCACTTCCTCTTCCACTGCCTCCCTCCTGCTTAAACCAAGCAGGGAGGGAAATTTGGGCACTCAGAAAGACTACCACTGCACTCACAACCCTTAAATTTCACTACTGGGCCCATTTTAACAAAGATGAAAGCCAAAAAATTATCAAAGGTTTTGTTCAGACTAATGGGGAAGAGGGATTGGATGCTCAAATAATAAGTAGCTGTGCTCTGCTTGCCCATCCTTCCCCTCTTTTCTCTTCCTTCATGTGTCTTGGCTGGGCTGTTGACAAGGTATCCCTTGTCAATGAAAGTTTTCAGCTTTTTAGTTCTTTCTTTTCTGAGAATTAATTTCTTCCACAGATTTTCAAATTTGTTATCTCAAAACTTGCTAGATTCTGGAAAAACCGCAAAGAGGAAAACGAGAAAGTGAATAAATGAAAATAGGAGGAGAGGAGCCCTTGGAATTCCTCACAAGGTATAGAAGAAGAAACGAAAAAAGCCCAAAAGCAGAGAGCATTGTGTAAAACCTGAAACAAAAATGTTATTCTCAGTTATAACTAAGGGACAGGGGGGGAAAATATTCCTGCTGACTAGTCACAGCTTCCACTAAGGTGCCAGTTCACTGTACAAATAAAGCAAGACAGAGGAATTCTTGTCAAATACTATTTGTCGATGTAGTTACTTGTTCCTAACATGCATCTAAAGAATTTACCCTCTCCATTTCTATTTTTCTGCCTCCTCTGCATAGTGAGACATAGAAGGCAAGAGTGACAAAGAAGATCCTGATTTTTTTTTGCAAAATTGCCTCCTGCAAAGTCAAACTAAAAGCTTTTGGCAAAAACAAACTCCAAGTAATAAATGGCAAAAGATTGTGTTGAAAATTACAGGGAAGGGAAGGGAAGGGAAGGGAAGGGAAGGGAAGGGAAGGGAAGGGT
>JAVFHW010071855.1:0-10293 GCA_032159205.1 Eurystomus glaucurus suahelicus | reverse complement strand
AAAAAAGATTCTTCTGTCTGAGCATGAGTCTTGCCAGATGCGAATGTCTTTAGGTGGTTTCTCTGATGATATGTTACCAAGCTCTGTGGTTTATACTATATGTCAGTGGAGGGTAGATACACTACATTGATTTTACAAAAGAAAATGCTATTTTTCTGTATTAAATGATACCAGCAAAACTGCTTGGAAAGTGTTTTATCCACTGTGGAGGCATCGCTCTCAGGGTTTTGTGCGTTGCTGGCTTGAAGCATTTCATGACTAGAGAAGCTGGATCTGTTTCTGTGATAGGACTCGCCACCAATGGGTCTGAATGAAATAAGGTTTTCATTTCCAATCTCCAACAAGAGTTAAAAGGTGAATTTTCACCTCGATGTCACTCAGCTTCGCTTTTGTGTAAAAATTCAAAGGTGGATACGAGGCCGTAGGGGACAGCTCCAGCCTGCCGCTGCCGCCCGGAGCGGTGCCCTGTCAGGTCCTGTCACTGAACGGGCACAAGAGCAAAAGGCATCGGGGTGTCGAGCTCCACGTCCCACTGGTACTTCTTCTTTATCAGAGTATGAGTTGCAAATAATACCATTTTATTGCAAAACCACTTTTAGGTGAGCCGTCAGACAGTGACGATGGAAATGCTCAGCCGAGTTAAGTGATGTGCTGGCAGAGCTACCTGCAGAGGCGTGAATGCTTTCCTGGGAGCTGAAGTGACTCACAGGTTGTTAAAAAAGACAAACAGCTGCTTCTCCACGATTATATGAAACCCATCAAAATTCAGAAGGATGATCCCTTTTGTTTAATGGGTAACATTCACCTTGATTTCACTGTCTTTGTTGGTAAGAGCTGAGTGCTTAATCTGTATATTTGATTTGTTTCTCCGTGCTACTTTTTGCCTTGTCTGTTGTTTTGGTTTTTGGTCGTTTTTGTTTTTTTTTTAAATAAAGAGTAGGCTTTTCTGTAGCAAGCGAGCAATTTGTATTGTAGATTAGACATTAAAACGTTTCAATTGGGCCGAGCTGGTTGCTGCTGAAACTCAACGTGCAGGAATGGATTAAGATCAGACAAAGCTGTGTGAAGTTGGCCGTCAGCTACACTCAGACTTTTGACGGGGGATGTAAATTATACTCCACTGCGGCTCTCTTAGTTAGTTGATCTATGGAGTGAAATTGAACCTGACTGCCCGGGCGGCTGTTCATCTTTCTTCTTGATTGAGAAAAAGGTGCTGGTGGCCCCGAACATCAAGTACCAGTGTAGAGGGAAAAGGCTGAGACTGGGGGAGATCAGGGATGCTACTGACAGCCTTTGGGAGATGGAGAGTGATTGAAGCACCAGCCCTTGGCTCTGCTGCTCTGCAAGGGAAGTGGTGGAGGCTTAAAAAAGAATAAGATGAAAAAGAATAGAATGGCAAATAAAGTAATACCTTCGATTAAAAAAAAAAACACCCAAAACCCAAAGCTGAATTGCAGCTTTCTCATAAGTGTGACTGCAAGCAATAATATAAATATATATGTGAAGTACTTGGGAAAGAAAGTCAATATGAAGACATTATCAACTATGATGTGTAACTTGAATTTGACTTTACCTTTATCTTTCAGTGCTTTTGCTTTTGTCTGTGTTTGAGGATATGATTCTGCAAAGGATTTTCAGGTCTTACTTTTGCTTTCCAGTGTGCTGTAAAAATTATTCTTGAAACGTTTGTTCCCAAAGCAGATCTTGAAAACCTGTTGTTTTGGTTGTCTGTTGTCCAGGTCATGAACTGACCAGGATTGGCAGGAGAAGAGGGTATGAGTAGTTGTGTCAGCTGAGTCTTACTTTCTCTTATGTGGATTATTCAACATCTAACGATGAGTTTGAACTGGTGTTGCAGCTTTTTTCTTAGTGCAGAGCTTCATTTGAACCTTTCTCCTGTTTTTCACTTCTGATCTTCATAGAATCTATGGGAACCTGCTGTGTTTCTTATTCTGTTGGGTTTGATTGCAATTAGTAGTTCGGATCATTTTAACAAGAGAGACAAAAGTTTGGGCATCATGTCTCTTCAGGAAACAAGCTTACAAAATGTAAGAGTGGAAAAGGGATGAGTAAGACAGGAAAAAAACCCAGTAAAATCTTTTGTCTTGTAAACTGCCAATTTAATAGAGGAAATATGGTATTTATGGTGCTTAGTGATGAACAGACATAGTCTTATATTCCTCCTCCACAGGAGGATAATGAAGGTCTTGGGTTAGAAGACAAACCACAATGACATTACTTAAGAGTACTCTAGGGAACTTTCCTATATAAAGGGCAAAATACGTAACTATATATTTACTTTTACATATAACTATATATTTAAATTTAAGTCAGCACTGTGCCTGGGAGAATCATGGTGAATAATAGCTATTAAGAAAATAAACTGAAAAATACTGTACTTCTTTCAGCTCAGCTGAATCCTATGCAGTTAGTGAGATAATACTCTGCTTGGATGTGGTTTTCACCTGAAAGAAACACAGTGAACTGATGCCGAGGAATAGAAAGAATATCTCTAGGACTGATGACTCCAAAGAATGGTTGCAGGAGACAGGCTGAAGATGAAAGCTGTAAACTTTTTGACTCAGTCATGGATGATAGTAAGTTTGCAGTGTTCAGATAAAAACATCTTGGTTTTATAGGTTCTTCTAGGAATTTATACATTAGACTTCCTGGCAGCTGAGGGGGTGGAAATGACAAATGCTTCCATTTATCCATTGAAAAAATTAGCTTAAAAAAAATCTAAACGAGAGAGAAAACTAATTTGGTATAATTTTATAGAGTTACGGGGCTTGAAAGTCCTTGAGAGGCCCCAGAGCTAAGATCTCAACTGTGCCAGGCAGATGTTTGTCTAAGCTGTACTTACAAAAACTTTAATGAAGAAGCCTGTTATCAATGGGTAGGTGTTCCTGGAGTCCCAGTGCAGGACAGAAAGTTTTCCTTAATCTCAGCCCTGTAAATTTAGCTGATTTCTTCTTATCTTTTCCCACCATACAGAGAAAAATTAATTGCCTGCCTTTTAATGCTGACAATATCATAGTATGTCTGGAGAATGGAAGAAATAAATAAATAAATTGCAAAAGTTCTACAATGCCATTACTCTACGGAGAAATATAGTAAAAAAAGATAGTTGATAAAAAGATAGTAGATAGAGAAAGACACAAGAGAAGTTGGGTGACATGAGGATGGTTAATGCAGGGAGCTGGCAAAGATAAATTAGATGCTTCATGCTATTAGATCAAGCAAAATAACACCCAAAGAGCAATATATTTACATTATTTTTAAAAAGAAATAAATATCTGCCCCATGGAACTCACTGCTGCAAGATACAAGTGCTGAATTATTTTTTTTTAAATAATAATGTTATTCTGAATACCTGGATAGCCTGATTTTTTTTTTTTTTTTTTAAGGAGCAGAATCCAGAGGATACTCCCTGAGAACAGATTTTGCAAATCTATTGACCGTATTGAAAGGCAAAAGACTTACAAGATAGCCAGCGAGGCACAGAGTCAGAGATAGTGCAGCTGTAAATGTTTACCTGCTGTGCCTCATTTAAATGTTAAATATTACTCTCTGAATCAGTAGGCGGGTGGGAAAAGGTCACCTCTGCCTCTTCACGTTGCGGGTAGGCTGGCTGCGCAGGAGCAGGGATGAGCACAGGCAGCCAAGACTGTGGTCAAAGGATAAAACTTCATGATGAGACCCAGAAGCTTGTGGTTAAGCAGGAGCCTTTGCTCGTGGGCGAGAAGCTCAGTGTAATGCTCAGCAGTGCTGGTGGGTCAATCCTCGTCTGCCTGTGATCCTCCCCTTGATCCTTTGTGCATGGACAGAGCGCCAGTCCAGGGCTTATGTTTTTCCGAGTGCTACTTCCAAGTTCCAAGTTGTTTTCAGATCAGAAGATGCCTGGATAGGAGCTTCTGCAGTTGTTACAGAAGTCATTAGACTTCCACCTATTTGAAAAAGCAGGATAGCGCACCTCAGTGCTTCCGCACCTGAAAGCAAGCGCCTGTGACTTTTTTTGAAATGTCTCATTACCGTTCTCTTCTCCTCCGCCATCATTTTCATTAGCCGGCATTGTTGGAGCGAAGCTCTCAAATGCCGAGGTCTGATTGGAGCGCACCGTGCTGCTCGCTTGGCACGTAACGACAGGAGGCTGCAGGAAGGGAGCCTGGGATGGAGCCTAACACCGAGACCAGAGGGTCGTAGTTATCCTCATTATTCAGTGGCTCCACACAGAGTTGTTATTAATAAGCTGGCCTGAAAATCCTGTTTGTGAGCAGGGTGTGCCAAACAGGTAAGCTTTAAGGTGCTTGCTGGTGCACGTGCAGGATTTCCTCATGTGTGGCTGCCCAACGAGTTACACCCTTTAGTGTGCCCAAGAAATGGGAAAAGTCAGTACTCTGTTGTCCATTTTAGTTTGTTGCTTTTTTTTCTCCAGTTTCACTGTATTATTCAAAGGATGAGCTCTTAGAAGATAATAACGACATGTCAAGCCTTGCTGTGAGCAGGTGCCCTTGTATAATTGAGTGCGTAATTTCTACTGTTTTTTTTTTTTTTTTAAGTCTGAGGAATTTTGAGATGACAGCACTAACACTAACAGTGCTAAAGTCTGCTTTGTTCTTCTGCTGCGGTGGTGCGTTTATTCAAGATCAAGTGCTCATCATTTTAATTACTGGTAAGCTGAGGAGGTGGTGATTAGGAGAAGATTATGGAACAGTTGCTTCAGACTCAGTTAATCCCTGCAAACTATTTTAGAAAAAGCCCCAAACTGAGTAATTCTCACATGACAGGCTAGCCTGGAGATCTTGCTGTGACTCTGGTATTTCTCTGGGCCACAACTAGAAAAAATTGGGCTAATTCTTGTAGACTGAGCTAGAATGTATGTAGTGCTGAGTTTGGGGCTGTTGTACTTACTGAGACCCCTTTAAGCTTGAAAAGCATGGTTTTAGGGATTGACACCTGATCGTACAGAGGCATCAGGATCTACTGCTCTTTGTAAGTGAAGCCCATTCATCTTCCTACATTAAGAACTTAAAACTTGCTGTTTCATGAGATCGTTGGGTTGGGACGAACTATGAGTCCAGCCCATCACCAGATGATTACACAAAATATATGTAGGAGTTTGCTGTAGTCCCTTTCTTCAGTGTCACATTCCTGCTTCCAGTTACCTTCTGCACTTGCTCCACCAGGCTGTGAGCAACCAGCATGGTTGAACATCAGGCAGATGACTTTCCAGTCAATGTAGCAATGTCTTTACATGCAATGTAGTTGCTGTTTTTTTTCTTGAGCTCCGTCTTTGTTCAGCTATCCGCACTTTATGACACTGCAGTAGATGTTCTTGTACTCAAGCCCACAGCTGATTTCTCAGATCTGTGTGACCATATCATCTTCCATAGCTCTCTTCCCATAATTCCCCTATAAATCTAACAAGCCTCAGAAGAACATACCTGAGTGAATAATTTTTATTGCCTGGTTTCAATTTGCTCACTACTCCTGGGGAAGAGGGCTTTAGAAGCTCCTTGTTCCAGCTATTACCACCCCCCTTGTCATTGCTAGCACAAATGGTAAATATACAAAGTACATTGATGGAGTCTTTGTGTAAAGCCGTTCCTGGTGTTACCTCCTTCACGTGTGTTAAACACCAGCTTCAGCCTCTTCCACCTTGGTGTTGACAAAAGGGAAAAAAAACAGAGGAAGTTCTCTTAGTCTCCTATGTTAGACTCTGGGGTCAATATTTAGCCAATGTGAAACAAATAACTTTCTAAATTTTTTTTTAAGCACTGGGTATATCTCAGTTCTCTACAAATGTTTCCTTTTTTATCTGGAGAAAATGAGAGCTAACCTGACCAGGTTTAGACAGAGCTCTTGGTGCAGTGGAAGGTGAGGGAGTTGGCCCATGAGAACTTAACAACCTAAAAGATCTCTGTTTTCCTTCCACACCTCCCTCTACTTTACATGCCAATTGAGGAAAAAGAAGTCTAAATGTAAATAAATATTCTGTTCCTAATTTTTGTTTCTTCCTGGAGCAGGCAGACGGGAGATAGCAGACACCTTGCTGTACAGATTGAGGATAAAACAACGGGGTCTGTAGCATATGGCTTCAAATTGCCAAAGAAACTGGTCTGGTTGACTTTTAAATGAGCAAATAGAAGGTGAATGTATTTAGAGGGGTTGTCACAGTAATGTTTTTGTTAATGGGGGTTTTGGATTGATCTGTTGGGACACACAGCTTAAATGTTCTCATCTCAATTCTCTGACCTGTGGAAAAAAAATTGGGAAAGCTGATGTGATATTCATTTATCTGAGATCCCAGAGAAGACGTTCACATCTGCAGTTGTTGGAGCACATTTCTAATGGAAAGCGGGTAACTTTTGGGTGCTCGTGGGTGAGAAGATGACTAGTCCTTAGGAGTGGGAACTGTTTGCGGTAGCTGAGAATAATGCGAGCTGCAGCGGGTGCTCTCCTCCTTCCCTGCCCCGAAGGCAGGACGTGCTATGCAGAGAAAGCTGCTGGCAGATAGGCAACAGGGGAGGCAATTGGAAGAAGGCTTAAATTAAACTCAATCAGGCACAGCAGCCCTGAGCTGCGGGGCCAGATTCTGAGCTCGGATACACGCGCTCCCCTTCTGTTTCTGTCTGAGGTTGGAGAAAACAACGCTGGCATCGAAAATGTGGGCAGAAAGCCTTCCTTTCATCCCTCCTGCGTTCAATTTTTGACAGTCTTTTTTTCCCTTCCTTTTTATATCAACTGTTTCTTTTCGCTTTGAAGAATATTTCACTGAATTTGAAGACTTAAACCGTGTGTAGAGATAATTATGTCTCTTCATATTTACTTAGGAGGACATAATGTTACTACTTGTTATCCATACAATATTAGCGATGACACATTTTCCTGGGCAGCATTGTTAAGTGATGTATTTTCATGAAGGAAGATAAAAAAGGATGATTTTTTTTTTTTTTAATAGAATAACTTGACTTATTTCAATAAAAGTAGGCAGGTACTGTGTTTAATATGTTAACCTCCATTATCTGAAATTGTTTTAGAGTCCTTCTGTCTTGGTAAAAGACTGGAAGGGAATTAAGGAGACCAAAGAAAGTCCCTTGACATTTTTATGTGGTGAAGCAAGGGGCAGGCAGTCTTGCTTTATACAATGCTGTCTTCCTGTGTAAAACAATTAGTGTTAATATGGTAACGATAATTGTTTCTGTAAATTATTCTTAATTAACAATTTATGTAATAAGACATTTAAGGATCTGTATTTAACAATTTTGAGGGGTTTTTTTCCCCTGCTAATTGCCTTCCCTGTGTATTTCTTTCCTGTGCTAGTGACTGTCTTCTGTTCAGTATTAACTGTGTGACATCCAGGCTTAAAATTTTGTAGAGATGATCCTTAATTAACACAAAATGGTGCATAAATGATCTAGGAACAGGTGGGTTCCTTCCTTTAGCTATGCTGTAATTTGCCCATTGCTGTTTTTTCAGTGAAGTAATCACACTCTAATACAGATCCCAGCTTGTGGGGCCACCAGTTGCGGTTGGTATTGTCACCCCATGGTTTTCAGCAGGTGACAGCATGCGCCTCTGCCTTTCAGATGTTCGACTTTGTTCTGTGCCAGATGTGGAAGTGTCTCTTTGGGAGTCTTCTGCATCCAGCTGGCACTGCGGAGTCAAAAGCAGGAAGGGGGAAGGCGTTTAAAGCAAAAGCTTCTGGGCAGTGAGGTTACACTGATATTCTTCAGCAGGGAAGAGTAATGCCTGTATGATCTCCGGCCGCATTTGGTGTTGATTAATGTATTTTGAAGGGGTATCAAAACAAGGTAAGGGAGAGGGAAGAGCCTGCTATGCTGTGGGCTCTTTAATTAGCTCCCGTTGTTCTGGTTTGGACTTTTTTATCTTGAAAATGTCGCCTGCTGCCCTCCTTTCTCCTCATTGTTTTTTAACTTGTGTATGTGTGAGGCATACACCAATATTTTATGTAGATAATTGGTCTGTGTTTCTGTATAGTGCCTAATATACAGCGCACATTCTCCTTTTTACTGTGGTTTATGTTTATTGCACTCACTACATTGTTTTATGAGCACAGTGCACTTATTGAATGCGTGGTGGAGTCGGAGAGATGTTATATTCCATTCTTAGCATCATTAGTGCCATTTTCCTCACCAATTTTCATCAAGCTATAGTTTAATTTAATTCACTTCATTATTTTGCAAAGCAGTTCGTGTCTGTTGGATTTCCCTTCTGTTGCTTTTAAAACCACCAGTGTCTCAAAACAGTGAGAACCCAAGTATTTTTAGCTTTGTTTTTTCCTTTTTTTGACATGTTCTGAGCATCCTAGGATTTCTGTAATACAGCCAATCAGTTAAAGCCAAATACTGATAGCTTTACAAGTTAATTAGCACCTCAGTTCATCAGCAGTCACACTCAAATTAATACCAGAGTAAGCATATTGGAATTCCATCTTCAGTTTGCATTTAGTGAAGGTGATTTTGCAATATGTTAATTTGTATTGTGTGCGGTGTGTGTTTAATTTTCAGTGCTCTTGTATTTTGACCTATTTAAACTCAGGGTCTAAAATCTTACAGGAATTGGCTTGTTTCAGCTTGGGTGAAGAATATGGAAAATTCACTCACTTGCTAGGATTTGTTCTGATTAAGCAACACTAATACATTTTTCTACTCATTCACTTGGAAGGTAGGTATTTCTTTGACTACTTCGGTTTCTTTTTAAGGACGTGCAGCTTAGACCTCTTGATATAAATAAAAGTAACTACATGACTTAAGTAGGAAAAATAACTGTAGCCTAATCAAGCCATAATTATCTGGGTTAGTAAGACCTACAATAATTAAGTTACTTTGCAGAAGTAATAAGCTATTCGTATTCAATCCATCGCATCCTTAGATTTTTGCTACATAGGCTTTTCTTTCAAAGACTGAAAGAAATGGTGGAAAGAAATATTTACAGTAGTGGTGAGCTCTGGTATATATGAGAACAAATAATTGGAATTTCAGAGACTTGGTATTTTGGGAAGAGTACAGATAATTACTATTTATTGTTGTCCCCTCAGCTGCAGCATATCAAGAAAACGTAGCTAATATAAATTATTCTTCCGTTCGAGATGATTACTCTGGGAACACTTCACATCAGGAGTAGTCTGCACTTCTGCAGAAGGCTCTCTCCAAATACTGTCAGTGAGCAGGAAGCAAAGCTCCGCCATGGTCCTTCCTCTGCAGACTCAAGAAGGAAAGTCCTTTGAGTTGCAATTCTAATTTTACACCACTGCAGTGATGCTTAGGGTTGAATGTGGTGGAAATACATCAGTACTCCTCTGCTAGCTAAAAATCTCTAGTCTCAGCAAGCAGTTATTCCCAGCACTCAAATATGGATTCGGAGTATATTATGTGATGGTTGGACTTGATGATCTTAGAGGTCTTTTTCAACTTTAATGATTCTATGAAAGTGGAAATCAGGATCATGTCTCTCAAGAAAACTGCTTGTGTCTGTGTTTTGGTTTTTAGGAGTATTCTTCAGGGGGTTTTAGCCTATATATAAACAGCATATATACTGTACCATCTTGTCCTACTTCGGTTTTCTTGGGGTGGAGCAGAACTAGAGGAAATCTTGAGTTTAGCCTGTTTATGGTAAGCACACTAGATAAAATAGATTGGCTGCCTGCCAGAATATAGACTTTTATCAAAATTTATTGAACAGGGTACAGGTAGATGTTTCTTCCTTTTAATCAAGGTTGATCAAATTACAATCAGAAAGATGCCCCTGCTCCCTTAGGCACATCACAACCTTTTTATCGTCTCAAATTCATCCAGCCTTTCAAGAGAGGGTTTTATTAGCTCCTTCTAATCCCCAAATAATTACTCTAGACAAAGAGCTGTTTGTAGAGGACATCTTGTCTAAGGGAAAGGGATTCACAAGAAATCACAGGCCCTAAAAATTGCTCTAGTACTCTGTGACATGAGTTTCCCTGGTTGTCCTTGATCTTAAGTCAGAACTGGGTCATGCTGCTAAACAGCTGCTAGGGGAATGGTACCTCAGTTGACAGAGGTGCCTTCTTGGGGTGATGGGATTGAAATTTTATTCTCAGTGCTTAAGCCTCGTATTTGAAAAGGAGAAAGCATTTTTTGAGTGGACTGGTAAAAGGGAGAGCAGACTTCTTGTGAGAGTTTACATTTGACCTTAAGCAAACTGCAAAGCATGGTTGCACAGCCTCCTGAAGTCATTTTATGACCTGCGCATATCAAGTGCTTCTCTTATCATGTATGTAGGGACTGAATGCTGCAGTGC
>JAVFHW010071854.1:5047-20463 GCA_032159205.1 Eurystomus glaucurus suahelicus | reverse complement strand
GACACCCCTCTTCCAGTTTGAAGCCATTACCCCTCATCCTGTCACTACAAGCTCTTGTAAAAAGTCCCTCCCCAGCTTTCATGTAGGCCTCCTTTCAAGTACTGAAAGACCCCAGCAAGGTCTCCCTGGAGCCTCCTCTTCTCCAGGCTGAACAACCCCAACTCTCCCAGCCTGGCTTCACAGCAGAGGGCTTCCACCCTTGGATCATTGTTGTGGCCTCCTCTCACCCTGCTCCAACAAGTCCATGTCTCTGCTGTGCTGAGGACTCCAGAGCTGCCCCAGCACTGCAGGGGGGTCTCCCCAGAGCAGAGCAGAGGGGCAGGATCCCCTCCCTGCCGCCCACGCTGCTGGGGATGCAGCCCAGGAGGACATTGGCTTCCGGGCGGCCAGCGCACATTGCTGGCTCATCTCCAGCTTCTCATGAACCAGAACCCGCAAGTCCTTCTCCGCAGGGCTGCTCTCCATCCCTCATCCCCAGCCTGTGCTGGTATTGGCGGCTGCCCCAATCCATGTGCAGGATGTTGCACTTGGCCTTGTTGAACTGCATAAGAATTACACGGTCCCACCTCTCAAGCCTGTCCGGGTCTCTCTGGATGGATCCCATACCTCAGGCATGTTAATCACACGACCCAGCTTGGTGTCATTGGCAAGCCTGCTGTGGATGCACTGGATCTGACTGTCCATGCTACCCAGAACGTGGTTCATTCCATGTGCAATAGTGACATCCTCAAACCTCAGTGAATGGTTCTGCCATCCCCCAACCAGTCACAGCCACCTCTGCATCAGTTTAGTATCGACCTGCTCGGAGCTTCACATTCCACAGCTGTGAGCAGCTTTATTTAACAGGACATTTATTGGAATCCTTTTAGAAAATTACTGGGACTAAGGATCATTTGGACATTCAAAATCCATTCTCATAGGGTTGCTTTTATCTAATCTTGATTAATCCTCTCCCAAGATCAGACTTACCAATGGGAAGCAAAGAAGTTAAGTGTATTTGTCTATCAAATGCATTTTTATCAAAATACCAAGCCTTTACACTGAGACTCAGACAGAATACGTAACAAGAAGAGGAGGCGGCACAGCTCCCCTACAGGCACAACCATTAACACAGGACTCCAATCTCTTGCGAGGAGAAGCCTCACCATTTTTGATGCACGCCAACACACGAAAGGTTTTGATTCTAACAAGATCATTTCAAGGCTTACAGCGTCTTTCATCACACTACTTTTCTTTCAATATCTCTAATTTTACTTTCTTTCCAGCTATACCTGGTTCATAGACATATCAGAGGCATAGTAGGAGGAAATTCTTCACTCTGCAGGTGGTGAGACACTGGCACAGGTTGCCCGGGGGTTGGAGATGCTCCATCCCTGGAGGTGTTCTAGACCACACTGGACGGGGCCTTGAGCAACCTGGTCTAGTGGGAGATGTCCCTGCCTGTGGCATGGGGGTTGGAACAAGGTGATCTTTGAGGTCCCTTCCAACCCTATGATATTAAACATTAACTAACTAAATTGTTTTAAAGTAGGCAGAGAACCGCAACAAAGCAGATTATGACTCAATGTGCCAACGGTGTAAAAACCCAAAGTATTACATCATTCCCTGGAGACGACCCGGGAGACAGTCAGTCTGTTTGGATTAGGACACTTCCGTTTGGAGCTGCCAAACTTCTACTGGACCCTATTTCTGGCCACGTGCTCATTCCAGGGACTGCCAGCAGTGGGGTTTGGATGGTTATATCGTAAAATTGCCCAATAAACTACTGTCAGTAGAGGTTTTGTTGGGTATTTTCTTTAATAATCTTCAGCAGTTGCATCACTGATTGACCGCAACAGCTTAAAGATGACGAGACACAGAATTGTTTTGCATTTACCAGCAAGACCATCACTTGCAGCACAGAGACAATATATTAACTTAAAAATAGCCTCCTCTTTCAAAAAGCAGAGAAGCAGATTAGACTTGGACAACGGATGACTGCTGAGCGAAATGCTATTTTTCTCGATAGCTGAGTTTTTATAGGCGTTTGTCATCCTATAGAGACAACTTTAAAACTACCCAAGACATAACATGCATTTAAAAGTAGCTACTTCAAAGTCAAATACTGTTTCATTATTCCATAACAAGATACCATTTCAAGTAATCCGCATGATTGTTACGTTCAGACTATTAAATCTGGGGGAACAGAAAAAAAAAAGAAGAAAAAATAACATGCAGGATGATGAATATTTGATGGGCCTGCCATAGATTTTACTGTGGGGTAATCACTAAACATTCAGTGACAAAAAGTAAACACCTGCTGATTATTTGATAATAAACCTACATAACAACTTCATAATAGATTTTACGTTTTCATAAGAGAAGAGAAGACTGAGAGGGGATCTAATTAATGTGGATCAACAGATGAGGGCTGGGTGTCAAGAAGAAAGGGGCAACCTCTTCTCACTTGTGCCCTGCCATAGGACAAGGGGCAATGGATGCAAGCTAGAGCACAAGAAGTTCCACCTCAACAGGAGGAGGAACTTCTTGACTGTGAGGGTTCTATATAATCTAGTAGCTATTTAGATTTCCATCAATTGTTACAACTGTACCACTTTTGGAAGCCAAAAATTGAACAGTGAAATCCTGACCCTGGTGAGGGGATGCTTATTTTAGCAGAGAAACGGGATCTCAACCATCAAGGCTGGATTCCACTTTGTTTGCTAATCCTTTCGTAGGACTGAACCTTCCATGGAAGAAGCTTCTACATTTAAAGCCCTATCCCATCACCCAGATTCAAAGTCCTTGGGAGAAGAGACCAACACCTACCTCACTACTACTATGTTTATGACTCAGAAATAACTTTGGGTTTTCGGTATCACTACACAGTAACTACTTCAGCTTGTCAATGAGACAAAACACAATTGGAACCAAGATCTGTTAAGGGAACAAGTAAATTCTTGCATATCTGGAAAAAAAGAAGCTGCTAATTGTAGAATGTAAGGTTGGAATCAGATCATGAGAAAAACAGATGTCCCTGATTACTCCAACAATACACAGCACAGCTAAAAATGCTTTCATAGTGCCCTACTTTATATCAGCTCAGCCCACTTTATCCACCCCCAACAGCTTTCCCCTCTCTCTCAGAGTCATTTTTATTTTCTTTTAAAATGTCTTTTTAATAAATGAGGTTAGTCCTGGGAAGCCTGTGACGTTCTTCTGTATCTATGACAGAGAGCTCAAACAACAGCACACTACAACCCTGCTGGATATGGGATCCTGGAGCTTTATGCATGCCCAAGAGCTGCTCCATCATGGATGCTAGGACTTGCTAATACAATACTGGGGTTCTGTGAGGACAGTCTCTACACTGTAATTCATGGCAGAAGGTTATTTATCCCCACCAGTTATGCTCAGCTCCTAGAAGGGTGTCACATCATGCCATCTTCAGCTAAAAAAAAACAATACTGGCAACACCTACAAACAGGTGAAGCATCTGCCTGAGGTGTAACAGTTTCTAAACTGAATTTGTATTCCCTTTTCCTTGCGAATCCATGCAGAAAGACTCAAAATCCTGTACTGAAGAAATCACTGTCTTCAACTGGCAGTACTTTACGATCCAGCTGTAAAAACAGGACTATCAGATAGGCATGGAAACCGTTTGGATAGTGATGGAGTGTGCGCCTGGGTTTTGGTCTCCTTGGGAGCGACAGCACATCCAGAAACAGAAAACTCAAAATTCTCATGTTTCTGGGCTGTATTTTTAGCAAAAGATATTGAGTTATCTAAGGAATGGAACAAACAACACTAAATGATCTTTAACACACTGTTTGGTTTCACAGGCTGGGCTAGTTCAGAAAGAAACAAGCTATTAACAAAAAATCCCAGATTAGGTTAATTTTAAACTCATTTCCAGGCAAAAGGCAGCATCACAGCTTTGGCACCAGTTAAAGTCTAAGGATGCCAAAATCCAGTGCAACCTCCTCATCAGACAAGGGCCCTGAGAGGCAGAATTATTATTTATTGTGCCACGTTTCTGCCAGCTTTGGGTGACACGTCATGAGTGCCAGAAGGGGAAAATCATTGTGAAATTTGTTGCTAAACCATAAAGGTGAACTCCTCCGTAATCAAAACGGGTTCGTTAGACAGCTGAGTTTCAGCAGCATGGGTTGCAACCATGAGGGGAAAAATTAGTACAAGTTTAAAAGAACCTGCCCAGTAAGCCAAGCATGTATCAACAGAGCAGTTTGAGTTTGTATAGCAACGTAAAGAATGCCTAATTTAAATTTTTGTCGTTGAGTCTTTAATGGATCAATGCATTTGCTCAACGCATACAATGAAACCAGTCAGGTTCTGAACTGAACAGGACGGAGGAAAGCAAAGGAGGATGAGAAGATCTGCCTGGATTTCAATCTACAATTAATTGCCTCCTCGGATAGAAACACAGTAATCACAGTAATTTGCAGTTTGCTACAAACATACAAACTGAGGTGAACCTTCACTTTACGGCATAATGAGAGGGACCTCAGACAATGTCAGAGGTTTTGAATTTGCATCATGTTCCCTACCACCTCATGCACTGTTTTGTTTCACTCCTCACGGAGTTGAATATGTATAACCTCTTCAGCTGAAGACATTTTAATTCTGAATATCATTAACGACAATTTTTTTTATTTTAGAGATTAGTGAACTTCATTAGAGTAATGTCTTTATTGTGAAAAATAATGTTGGTAATAACACCGCTGAAATTCATGCAAGCAAGAGACTTCTCAGAAACACTCCCGTTATCACCCAGGAAAGAGACTTGGGCCCTTTCAAAGGAAACTTCAACTGCCAAAGAAAACTCACAGGCTGAAATACACTCCACAGAGGCACTAACTGCATCCTCTGATTCTTTTTTAAGAGTTAATTGAGCTTGAAACCACTATCAAAACATCAGGGACTCCTGCCAGAGCCCAGGCAAGGTAGGAGGGGGTTCTCCTCTTCTGCACACTTGACCCTGCCAAAGCCCATGAGCACAGGCCTCACATCAAACCACCACCCTCCAGAAATGGCCCATACAGAAAAGTCAGGCAGAGTTTATCCGGAAACTCTGATGTTCTCCCGGTTTGAGAACCAGGCAATGCAACTGGCGAGAGGCAGCCAGGCACATCCTGTTGCTCCGGTGTCAACAAACCAGTGGAAGTCCCCCCAAAATAGCTGGTGGGTGCCTCTGGATGCTGTGATGCCCTGCATTAGAAAATAGGGGTTTGGTAGCAAAAACCCAAGGTTACAGGCGCATAAAACTCTAACACAGCAAAAGATGCCAAAGGTACTACTCATTTCCCACTGTTCTGATGCATGGAAGCACGTGGGTCAGCGTTTTTCTTTGAAAAAGGCAGAAAAATGCTTGCTTAAAGCCCAACTGGATAAATCCCTTAACTCACACGTACTCAAACACGTCTCTGAGAATGAATAAAGACACATAAAGTCCTTGAGAAAAAACTTCCTTTAGTACTTGTAAGTAATAAGCAGGTCCAGGTGAAGCCTGAAGGAAAGCTATAAAAGTCATCCCATTTCAAGTATTTACAGGTTCCAGGAAGCCTCTTAGAAACATGTGACAGTAGAAAAGAACTTAACGCTTTTCACCATACCACCTTCGGCTGCGCTACCTGCCAGCTCCCATCACACAGGACATGAAGAGCTTTCACACCCTACAAACTCTTGACTGATGCAAGACTTTCACACAACACAAGGGAAAACAATATATTAATTAAGTTTTCATTCCAGGCTTTTAGCCCTGAAAGCTCACTCCATATTGCGCCAGAGCCATCTGGAGTTAATGCATCCTCTCTTCTGAGCTCTTCTATCACCGACCTGAAATAGTTTCTCCTGCCTGCTACCAAAGCAATAAATGCCTTCCAAACATATGATATTTGCCAAAGGATGTATCCATCTACAGATCAACCATGGCAGGACACAGCAGGGTAACCATCTTTGCTCAGACCAACAGTGGGGATCGCTCACATTTACACAACTCATCAAGGATCTGCCCTATCAATCCCATGCTTCTCACGGGTCTTTTAAGGTTGTTTTTCGTCATTATTTATGTGGCAGGAGTTTGAAGGAGAAAGCGCAGAGCTCTGGAGTTACTGCTCTTAAGTTTGGCAGCGAGAAACTTATCGTGGAGATCATTAGCTCATGTTAAGCAGATCAAGATAGCTGAACTTTTGAAGATTTTTTCCTGATGTTTCCTCTGAAATGCAGGGAGGAGGGTGCTGGTGGCTGGGTTTACTTATAATCACTGCGCAGATGCTCAGTTCAAAGATGCATACTAATGAAAGCACAGTATGGATGATTAGAAAATGTAGTTCCAGGAACAGGGAAGCCAACACAGGTTTTTAAAACTACAATTCCATATTACCCTCAACAGCCCCTTCCCCAAGTACAGCATATATGTCTTTGGAGAAATCTGGAAAACTTTGGAGAACTGTCTGTTTCAAATGTTGTTTTTACAGCTGGTAAAAAAAAAAAAAAACATTTCACTTAAGAACAGAAAGGTTAAAGGACAGAAGACTGAAATGTAGGGAAGGTTGGGGTTAAACCACAACAGGTCCAACCCTCAAGTCTCTCAAGGTAACGCAGCATCTTCTCCAGAGTTTATGAGCCAGATATGACCCAAAAAGGTACAGCATAGCCCATGCTGTGAGATCTTTAAACATCCCTTTTAAGGCTTACAAAGCCTGTAGGGAAACCTTAACATTTACAGAGTTAACAATAAAAAATAAACTGTACAAAGGTGTATGTTTAGCATGGGCTAGGAGCCTTCTTGAGAATTCCACCTTGAGAAGACAGCTATTTTCTTCTTCATATACTGTCTTTTTTACTATATATTGAAAATAAGCCATGTAAAACTGTGTAGTAGGTAAATTGCTTCCTTTGAGGAAAGCATTTATTTAAAGTAATTTTTGCAGGTAAGATTTTCACTTACACTCATTAAATAAACAACAAAAAAACCCTGTGAGTCTTCCAGAGAACCATCCACGTTGTGAACTTACGCTTTGTTAGAGCCAAGCTGTAATAAGTGCATTTATCCTTGGAATATGTTGGCTCCTTCTCAGTCATTTTTCAGCTGGTTAGAAAAACAACCTTTTAGAAATAAATTACTAATTGGCATAACTGGAAAATATTATGGAAGATGGGGAGACGAGTTGTGACCCACCTATTTTTCCTTCAACATCAGGACATATTCTCACTTTCCTTTTTCCATATTTTTTACGTGGATATAAATTGCCAAACAAGACTTTTAATGATGGATTCGACATTAAAACAAGGGGCTCTCAAAAACACCCCAGCAACTGGGATTTGCTTTATTCCCTAAGAAAGCTGCTTTTGGAAATATTTTTGCCTGTACACTGGCTGCAGGACAGAACCTTAGTGTTAAATTCCTCAACCTCATTCATACCTTAGATATTTAGTTATTACATTTATTCCCTACCCTACAAACCTTCAAGCAGGCTATGCAGACCAAAGTTCTACGTAAGATAAATATTTTCCTTGGAACCTCTCCAAGCCCAAAACACAAGCAAAGAGTGACAAAATTTGCACAAAGTTAAATATTTCTGTTTTCTCAACATTCCAAGCAGCTCAGAAACACCATGTGCTGGAGATGTCCACTGGAATGGCTGAGGTGGTGTCCAAAAAAATGTCCACAAAAACCAAACCTCTGTGTGTGGGTAACACGGGGCAGCAGTTGGGTTCCTGTGGGCATTCATGTCGCATGATGTTGACCCTAGAATTCAATTTTAGGACAGCACTGAGAAAAATGCAATAGTCTTATATTAGGCAAAGCCCCAGCCAGGATGCACCAACAGTTCCACGTAACACAAGGGTCAAAGCAAAGTTGCTCCGATGCTGGTTCTTGTTGGCATTACTGGTCTCACTCTTCTGCAGTCCTCAAACCTCCATGTTTTATCCAGTGTTTCAATAGCTCTGGACAAACGCCAGAGGAAAACTGTAAGGGAAATAAATAACCCAATCTACAAGCAAATAATAAATGTCCCTGTAAGGGAAACAACCTTTTGCAAACTGGATCCTGTTGTGTTTGGCACGTGCTGCTGCTTCCTCTCCCTTGGCATAGGAGTTCAGTGTTTCCTTTCAAGGTGTCTCCAGCTTCTCACACAGCATAAAGACACGAATGTTGAGCGAAAGTATTTTTAAAAAGCCAGTTTTAGTGGTTGTCATATTCCAGCCAGTCACAAGCAGAGGAAACGAACACGAGTTTCCTAGAAGTTCAGTTATATTCAGCTGAGGCCAGAATGGCCACGACAGTCAACTGCAGTAATCCATGGGTGCCAGCTAAATGCATCCAGATTTTTAACCCCTAATTCTCGTACAGAAGGAAATGAGCCTTTCCTTGAAAACGAGCCATTTTAGTCAAGACCCAGTGACACAAATATACCCTCACTAGAGAACTTGACTCACTGACATTTATCTACTACAGAAAAATAGTCATGCCACTATTTCCTTTCCTAAACTACACAAAACTGTGGCCTCCTTCTTGCCAGAAAGAACACAAAACCCATCACGAACACCAGCTAAAGCTTTTCTTCTTCTCTGTAGGCTACCTCTAACATCAAGGAACTGCCTCAAAAAATGAAAACATTAGAAGACATGACAAGGAATAAATAAATCAAAGCCGCTAAACCCTTAACATTTTGGCTATTATCCAGTAAGAAAACCACAGGTTGTTTCACAGTGAATCCCAGCACTAGAGCCAATGGGAACACTGCGTCTGCTGCTGGAAGGACACCCAGACTCAACGGCATCTTGTTGCCTGGCTCATTGACTTGCTCCTTCCGCAGTACAGTCCAAGCTCCTGGCTAAGCGCACATCTGAGACAGGTTCTGTGGGGTTTTTCCCAACCGCAGGCTTTCAGCAGAACACCCAGGGTCTGCCTGGGACCCAAAACATAGTAGGGTCCTCAGTGGTATTTATTTTTGTACCTTTGTTTTCTCTTTCTTGTAGGGTAATTGCGGTGTGGATGAGCTATGGCTATATGACTTCCCAAGTCTGAGCCAGCTGAATGCCTTGAAGGTTTGCAAATTACTCCTTGAATGTTAATGACAAGTTCAGGGCAACCATAAAGAAACCACGCAGTTTACACCACGAGAAAAAGAAAATGGCATCAACTCTGAGCTTTGGGAAGCCACCTCAGACAGGAACTGAAAAGCCGCCCCAATATTACTGATAAAACACCAAAGAAAACAATTTTATGAGTTGGAGGAGTGGAGCTCAAGTCTAACCAAGCACAGGTTCATGATTTCATGGAGCAAGGGTTTCGGTGCAGATGTAGGAGCCTCTCCAGCACCAAACCAGCCCTATGTGGTTATGTGCCCGCAAACCCTTCCCCTAGTTGATCAAGGTCTACCTAAAAAACAGCCCTGGATCCAATCACCTTCTACTTCCTCAGCCCTCAGTGTTGCTGCACTAATTCATAACTATCTTTTTTTTATGGGTTTGTTTGGTTCGGCTTTTTTTTGTTTTTCTGGGGTCTGCTTGCTATCAAGCATCAACTGAAAATAAACCTTAGCCCAGCAGTGGGTTTTTGGCTGCAATACCAGACATCAACCATGTATGGGGAAAGAAAACAGCCACCTTCTTGGGGTAACTTTGCTGGTTTCTTTTGTTTTGCTTTCTCCTTCAAGATGTTTTGTATTTGATCTTATCCGATCTTATAAAAGAATAATCAAAGTGAAAATTTGGTTCGTGTTCAACAGTAATCTAGATAAAAATAAGCTAGAACTTTGAAGTTTTGAAAAAGCCAAGGCCTTTTACATATTTTAGTGGCATACTAAAATAGATAAAACTTTTACTGCTGACATTCACTCTTCTGCAATTTAAGTAACATAAATGATAGCTTCATCACATTTCCTTGAAACATCACATGGAGAATCCAAAACAATGGTACAATGAAACATTTATGGGTTTTCAAGCATTATTTCCTGATCAAGAAGAGAAATATTTTAATCTATTAACTCCTAAAGTCAACGTGGACAGAAAGGACACAGGTGCACCTGCTGCTTCAGGTCTAACTACATCAATACACAGATAAATCTGGGCTCCCCAGTTCAAGAGGGACAGAGATCTACTGGAGAGAGTCCAAGGGAGGCTACAAGGATGAGGAGGAGACTGGAACACCTGCCTTGTGAGGAAAGGTTGAGAGACCTGGGGCTTTTGAGTCTGGAGAAGAGAAGCCTGAGAGGGGATCTAATGAATGTGGATCAATAGATGAGGGCTGGGTGTCAAGAAGAAAGGGGCAACCTCTTCTCACTTGTGCCCTGCCATAGGACAAGCAGCAATGGATACAAGCTAGAGCACAGGAAGTTCCACCTCAACAGGAGGAGGAACTTCTTGACTGTGAGGGGGACAGAGCACTGGAACGGGCTCCCCAGAGAGCTTGTGGAGTCTCCTTCTCTGGAGACTTTCAAGACCCATCTGGATGCGTTCCTGTGTAACCTGCCCTAGATTCTATGGTCCTGCTTGGCAGGGGTTTGGACTTGATAATCTCCAGAGGTCCCTTCCAACCCCTCACATTCTATGGTTCTATGATTCTAAATCGTGTATGGACACAAATATACATACCTACAAATAGACTTACCTACAGATCTATGAATGTAACATGTGTATATATATAAAACATATTTGTAAAACTAGAGCCTCTGTTTTCTGCATTATTATTCATGCAGCTAAGCAAGGATGTTAAAAATATCTGTAACCAAATCAAAGCAAGACCCAAAGTTGACGGATGTGTATAGAAAGGGATTTTGATAGCCAACATCCTAAAGTAGGAGTAACAACTGCCCTCAGACTGAAGAGCTGTCAAACATCAGCCTGTCTCATCTTCATCAGTGTAAAGAACCAAGATTAAAAAAAATGTGGTTACATAGGCTGGGGGTGATGAAGATGCCACAAGTGGGACAAAGAAATAACTTTGTACAAATTTACCTGTAGGCTCCGTTGCCAGCGGTCAAATAATTTCTTCCTGAGCTCATTTTAATTCAAATACACAGATCTTATTAGAAGTACATAGGATGTGGAGTCTGAGGCTACGTCACTACTTTTATCTAGTGTAGTATACGATGATCTAATCCGGGAACCTATCAAAAATCACTCAATTACTGCAAGGTCTTAAATTTCTTATTCTTTGCCAGGAACCGAGGCTATTTTGGGGCTGGCATCAAACTCCTGTCATCTGGAATCTAGCCTGAAAACTGAAAGGCCTGCAGTACTTAACCCCAGAACGAGAAATAAATCCTGATATTTGCATGGTTGGTACTGAGACCTCAGGGCTGTAAGGTCTTTCATGAACATTGATGACAAATACGACTCTGAACATGAAAACAAAGGCTCATATGTCACAGTAGAACTGTTTTGCTACTTGTAATACTCTGTTTTATTACTCATCGAGCCAAGTTAAGCTTATTAATTCATGCCTCCATCAAATGAGCAAGGTACAAATGATGTGTTGAGTATAAACAATATTCACATGGCATTTATGAACCGCTGGAAATGACAATAGTTGAAAGGAATTGCAAGCTCGGTTTTAGCTTAAAATCATACAATTTGCATTTTTTTGTCATTCCCTTTCTTTGGAAAGCATTGAATAATGTCGCTTTCAGACACTGCAGTATCTAAGGGAGCAAAGGGGTGGAAGGAGACAGAACTGTGAGGCTTTTTTAGTTTTCCTCTACTTTGACACCAAGCTTACACGACAACACCTTCTCCTGCGCTCCAGAAGCAACTCATCAGTAGTGCTTTGCATTCAAAACAGGACTGCTACCTACTGAATGACATTGATTATGAGCAGAAGCCATTATCAAACTGGTCAACTTCGCCTAAAGCACTTAAATCAACCTTCAAAACTTGGCTGAGGATTTCAGAAAGGCTGTAAGAAAAGGGTAAAATCCATCCAACTGACATAGGCACCGAAGCCTCATCTTCCAGCGCTCATTATAAAAGAAGAAGACAAAGTCCCATTGATTTTATTTTAAGTGGTGCTTTGGTTCATAAATGTCTGGTGCTTCTGAGAACGTGAGCCAAGCACCTCAGCTGATCCTACATCTTCTGTGTCTATAGTGCATCGTGCAGACCACGCTGCCGTTACTCTCTGCCTTCCTCCACGAAGGAAAAGAAGTTGCAATACTCTGAAATCACAGAAAAACCACCCACAGGACATGACGCAGCTTTTTAGAGACAACACAGCAACTAGAGCAATTATCACGGCTTCTGACACAGGTTCCTTCTCCAAAAGCTCCAGGACACAGTCAGTTATTCCCCTCTTTTCATTTATCCCAAGGTGCTCAGGTTCCTATTCATCAGTGTGTCCCTGCCCATGGCAGGGGGGTTGGAACCAGATGGTCTTCAAGGTCCCCTCCAACCCAAACCGTTCTATGATTCTACAGTTATCCAAACATTGTGTGCTCTTGTATCTGGACAGTCTGCACCTCCTTAATGCACAAGGCAGCCCTTCCTTGGCTCACCTCTCCTCAACAAGCTTCATTCTTACCTACCATTTTTCCAGGAATATAAATTATCTCAGCAAGTCTCGGCAGTATAATTAACTCATAACCTTGATTACATACTCAGCCTTCCAATATCTTGTTTATTCTTCACTATTAGCATGCAAATATCCAAGACATTCCTTCACCATCTAGCGACATTTCGAGGTTTTTTTCTGATTTCAAGGCAAGATCTGGGCACATCTGAAGCAGTTTTATAGAATCAGTTCAAATGAATTCAGCCACTGTCTGGAGCTCTGGAGGTGAGGATAAGTTACCACAAGTCTTACTATGACTCTGCGTGTGTGTCCATGGATGCTGTGTATATATACATACACACACAAAAAGGACAAGCCTTCCTGAGTCAACCAGACCTACAGCCTCTCCAAAAGGCTGGCACCACGACAGAACTACTTCTAGGAGCAAAAATAAAGCATAATACAGAAGGTTTACATATATTGCAATGTGAATGTTTCGTATTATAAGTATTATTTGTTGAGCAAGTGCAAAGGAGCCTTTTGATGATTAAAAAGGCTACTGCTCAGCTCTTTTCCAAAGGCCAAAGCTACAGCTCTCAAGAGGGAACCCTGAACTTCTCATCAGATACCAATGCCTTATTCTCAGCTCTATTTTCAGATATAGAAACCCAAGAGAACCTGAGATTTAAAGTGGCAATTAACTGAGGCAAATATTTAACTGATTGGAATTGGGTAATGATTAACAAACTTCAAGAAAATGAATCTTCATAGCTCTCCTCTGGAGGAGGGCTCCAAAAGGACACGGACCTGTTAGAGTAAATCCAGAGGAGGGCTATGAAGATGATCGGAGGGCTGGAATTCCTCTCCTATGAGGACAGGCTGAGAGAGTTGTGGTTGTTCAGCCTGGAGATGAAAAGGCTCCAGGGAGACCTTATTGTGGCCTTTCACTATCTGAAGGAGGCCCACAAGAAAGCTAGGGAGGGACTTTTCACAAAGGCCTCTAGTGATGGGACGAGGGGTAATGGGTTCAAACTGGAAGAGGGGAGATTTAGATTGGAAGTTAGGAGGAAATTCTTCACTGTGAGATTGGCGAGACACTGGAACAGGTTGCCCAGGGAAGTTGTGGATGCTCCATCCCTGGATGTGTTCAAGGCCAGGTTGGATGGGGCCTTGAGCAAGCTGGTCTAGCAGGAGGTGTCCCTGTCATGGCAGAGGGGTTGGAACTAGATGATCTTTAACGTCTCTTCCAACCCAAATCATTCTATGAGTCCATGAAAATTCTACATTTGCTGAGCACAGCACACCATTACACTACAGTTCAACCTTGAAAAGCTTATGTCTCCTTCCAAAAAACATATATTCATACTTCATTACAGTGCAGTAAGCTAATAATAATGAAACTAATTTACATTCGGTCCTTCTCTACCTTTGCCCTGCTTTGCCAAAAGCCCCTTGACAGAAGGGGCAGAAGGTCTCCCTGATGTTCCACAAGCCTTTGCTGTTGGCATTAGTGGGGTCTCAACGATGCTGTCAACTAGCTGTGACTAAAATTATCTCTGCGCTGGAGATGATGAATTCGCTTGCATTTATTGAAACGTAATTAGCCATGTTTCCCCATCAAGACACTTCATGGCTTCGTTTTAGGGTTTCAACTAACTGCCGTTCAAATTGTCTTGTAAGAGCTTGGAGTTTTGTCTGTGTGGTGCTGGATTGAGGCAGAAGCTTTTAACAACTTAATTTCCTTCCCTCTGGATGGAAGGCCCCATTTTGGTCTTACAGAAAGTCTGGGGTTTAATTATATTACATAATATGCACCAATATTAATCATGGGGATAGATACGTGACACTTCCAACTTCATCAGGAAGATTCCCACAGCTAAGAAATACTGAGTTCAAGTATCCTTAGACCAGATTTATGAAGAACTAAAGGCAATTCACGTTCACATTTGTGATCTACAGATCAAATTCTTTTTCAGATTGAGTGTTTTTTCACCACAGACAGAGATCATCTTAACAACAGAGGCTGTGAGGATGAGGCACATCTAGGAAATGCTTTACTAGGACTTTACAGTGGTAAACAGCAAGTAAACCCACCCACCTCCATCTCTGCAGCGAGGGCTTCCCACAACACTGGACCAAGGGCTGCCTTCAAAGAATCACAGAAAGGTGGGGATTGGAAGGGACCTCTGAATCACAGAACCACAGAATGTTAGGGATTGGAAGGGACCTTGAAAGATCATCTAGTCCAATAACCCCGCCAGAGCAGGATCACCTAGATCAAATCATACAGGAACATGTCCAGGAGGGTTTTAAACATCTCCAGAAGCAGGAGACTCCACAACCTCCCTGGGCAGCTTGTTCCAGTGCTCTATCACCCTCACTGTGAAGAAGTTTTTTCTCATATTTATGCGTAACCTCCCATGTTCCAGCTTGCTTCCATTGCCCCTTGTCCTATCACTGCGTGTCACTGAGAAGTGCCTGGCTTCATCCTCCTGACACTCACCCTTAACATATTTATAAACATTAATGAGGTCACCCCTCAGTCTCCTCTTCTCCAAGCTCAAGAGACCCAGCTCCCTCAGTCTTTCCTCATCAGGGAGATGTTCCACTCCCTTCATCATCTTTGTGGCTCTGCCCTGGACTCTCTCAAGCAGTTCCCTGTCCTTCTTGAACTGAGGGGCCCAGAACTGGACACAACATTCCAGATGTGGTCTCACCAGGGCAGAGTAGAGGGGGAGGAGACCCTCTCTCGGCCTACTAACCACACCCCTTCTAATACACCCCAGGATGCCCTTGGCCTTCTTGGCCACAAGGACACATTGCTGGCTCATGCTCATCCTCTGTCCATCAGGACCCCCCTCTGTCCATCAGGACCCCCAGGTCCCTTTCCCCTACGCTGCTCTCCAACAAGTCAATCCCC